>CM066331.1:21618904-21873904 GCA_033807585.1 Hydrophis major
GGGGGGGCACCATTGGGGATTTTTATCTTCAAAAATCCATGATGTTTGGGGATGGCATGGCTAACATGGTTTTGGAGGAGCAAACTATCTTTCTTGTGTAGCATGTCTTGTCTACCTTGACTTCAGTAGAATAGAGATTGGTGTTCTATAGTCAGTGTTAAAATAACATTTAGTCAAAAATCGAAGAATTGTTAACTTGAAAGGGTACCATTCTGGCAGCGATATATCTGGCCAACTTTGCTAAACTTTGGGCCTGAGTTGGTGATGTTAAAATAAAAAACTTTGAGAAGAACCAAAGCAGGCAGAGCTGGGGTGCAGTGTTAAGCAGTTATCAGTTTAGAGCAGGGCTGTCAAACTCCTAGCCCATGGGGCAGATGCATCACGTGCTGGTCACACCCCCACCCAGGTTAACACATGATGCCACCATGATGTGAGTTTCATACCCCTGGTTTAGAGTCATTACACTGCATTCCAGGTCCAAGTTCTCTTGAATTCCATTCACTCTTATCTGATGCCAATTTAATGTTGACCTTTAATAACTAGATTCTTGTGTATAGATTTGAGCAATAACTCTTTTTTTTTTAAGTTGCAATGTGACCTATGGTCCTGATCCCTTGCCTGTGACAACCTGAGCAGAAAGAGCTGCTTTTACTTCAGTTCAATAAGCTTATTGTATCTGAAGGAAAATGTGATTTATTAAGAGTTATTTTCATTTGCTAAATTTCTTACCAGAATTTTTGGTATTTTTTCTTAAATTCAAGCAGCTTGGTAATTTTTTATCAGCCTCATCTAATCTATATTATGTCTTGTGTTTCTGAAGTTCAGGTATAAAATGTCCTGAATAATGCAGACAAAAGAAACTAAAGTTTTTCTTCCATATATAATTGCAATATAATTATAATAGCTGAAAGGTATTCAAATAAATATTATTTGTTGAAGAAATAATAGCAAATCATCTCATACCATGCTTTCTATACCCTTTATATGAATGAAAGGTTTACTATTTGACTTTAAAAAAGAAACATATTCTTCGTAAGTATAAAAGCCTATAATTAACTCTCCTGGCTATTAAGTTGAACTGAGAGACAATTCATCACATAAATTAAGAGTAAATTCTACTCTCTTGCTGACCTTGGAATATTTCCTTTTCTATAAACCCCTACATACTAATAAGAGATAATCAGCTCCTTTGAAAAGTGAGCTTATGGAGGTAGGTAGAAAATGTTATAGTTCTTTGGTGTGTGTGTGTATGAGAGAGAGAGAGAGAGAAAGAGAAAGAGAGAGAGAGAGAGAGAGAGAGAGAGAGAGGTCAGGTCACTGTACCAATTGCATCTGCTTTTGGACTTGGGGGCCTTGATAATGATGATTTTGCTTTAGTTACCTATTTGAATTACTGATAGAAGATAATCAGTAGTGGGATTCTATTTTTTTTACTACCAGTTCTGTGGGTGTGGCTTGATGGGCATGGTTTGATGGGTGTGGCAGGGGAAGGATACTGTAAAATCTTCATTCTCTCCCCACTCCTGGGAGAAGGTTACTGCAAAATCCCATCCCCTTCCCACTCTTATAACCTGCTTTCCAGCTCTGTTCTCCTGTGTAGGCAACAAAAGAAGATCCAGCCGTCTTTTACAAATATAAAAGGCTTGCCCTTTTAGTGTTAGTGGAAGCAGTCTTAATTGTTCCTTGGGCTGTTCACTCTTAGCTTGCTTGTGGTTTGAGTACTAGCCTTCCAGGAATTCTCTAGAGCTTTTGGACTTGACTTGGTCTAAAATGCTCACAGTTTCTTAGTTGAAATTATTATTATGTCTGTCCTTATGAAATTAAGAAGTTTTCATTATGTCTTCTGTGCTGTGTATGTACCATAGTTAATAAAGTATGAGCTTGAGGTAAGTGCAGGGTTCTGGCCCTGCACTTCTGATTGGCTGTTAGGCAGACAGATCGGATTGGTTAGTTCTTAGCAATCCGATTGGCCCTTAACAGAGGATTATTATTGGTTTAAAGAGCTAGCGTTCATAGCTCACTATTGGACAATTCTCACAAGGGTTGCCTATATAAGGCAGAGTTCACTGTTATTGTTTTGAGAAGTCACTATGCAATAAAGAGCTGAAAGTACACATTCAGAGGCTGTCTCCATTTACTCCGACCCATGTCCAAGTACTTAACACTGGCGACGAAGGTGGGATGTGGAGACGTCTGAACCTAAGAAGCCAGGAAGCAATACCGAGCACGTGATAAGACGACGCCAACAACGGAACCATGTCCGGTGGCATCGTACCACCTGCTCCGTTCGATCCAAACCAAAAGGATTGGGAATTCTACATGGATCGCTTCCAAATGTTTCTCGAGATGAATAATTTGAAAGACGCTACGCCAGCAAAGAAGCGGTCACGGTTCCTGATGCACTGCGGCCCAGCTGTATTTAAAATGGCTAAAGCACTCGCCAAACGTCAAGAAGTGAAAGCCATGAGCTGGGACGACCTCGAACCCATCCTGAGAGACCATAACGCACCAACCGTGCCTACTCTTGTGAGACGCCACGAGTTTTATCAGAGAAACCAGCGAAAAGGAGAGAGCGTAGCCGATTTCGTGGCGGACCTCCGGAATTTAGGGGGCCTCTGCGGGTTCGCCGATTTAGAAGAAGCATTAAGAGATCGAGTAATTCTGGGATTAGATGCACTAGGCATGCAAAGCAAGCTGATGGCGAAAGGTGACATCAGCCTTGCTGACGCCATCACCGAAGCCACGGCTGTGGAGGCGACCAAAAAGTTGGCTGCACAATTACGGCGAAGCCGCACTCCAGCAACACAACCGACCAGCGAAATCTTACCCAACTCAGAAGAGCAGCTTGCGACAATGCACCACGAGGACCTCTCTTCGTCATCAGACAGCGACGAAGAAGGGGTCCATCGACTGCGGTCCGAACGGGACCCTCGCCCAAAGCCCTTACGCCCTTGCGCTGGCTGTGGAGCAAACCATGCCAGGGCCGAATGCAAATTCCGCGATGCACTCTGCCATGAGTGCGGGAAATGAGGCCACATCGGCCGGGTCTGCCGCAGCTTACCAGGACCCAGCCAGGCCTCAAAAGGGGGCAACTATTGTCAATCGACAGGAAACCGTCCTGTAAGGCAAGAGCCAGTAAACCACTCCTACAGAAATCGAGCTTTGTAAAAAGAAGAGGCTCACCATACTATTACTATAGGTCACGCCTCAGTTTTGGACACTAAGAAAATTCAAGTCACGGTAGCCATCGAGAACCAGCCTTGCCACATGGAGGTCAACTCGGGATCGTCCCTCTCGATGGTGTCATGGAAGACACTCAAGCAACTTATCCCCACAATCCAACGCCAAGATCTCCAATTTCAACGCCTCATCCTCAAGGACTACCAAGGGAATCGAATCCCGTGGTCGGGTCCTGCCCAGTCTGAGTCTCCTTCAAAAAGCATACAGCATACTTACCTCTAACGATCATCGATAGAGATAGGCCTAGTCTATTAGGCCTCCAATGGTTCGCGCCACTCGGCATCGAAGTGGCCGGCGTGAACCGAGTCGGTGGTTGTGAGTGGGAGGAAGACCTTATTTCTGAGTTCAGCGATGTCTTCGCGGACCGTTTAGGTGAGTATAAAGGGACCCCAATCTCATTTAGTCTAGATCCAAAAGTAGCCCCAATTCGCTTGAAGCCCTGTCGAGTTCCATTCGCTCTTAAAGCTAAGATCGATGAACAACTCGAGAAGCTAATTGCTCAAGGGGTGTTGAAACCCATCGATCACTCTCCATGGGAAACCCCTATTGTAACACCCATTAAGCCAAATGGGTCAATCCGAATTTGTGGGGACTACTGGGCCACTTTAAACCATGCCCTACAGCAGAATGCGTATCCAGTTCTGGTGGTGCAGCACTTCCTCCATTCCTTGGGGGGGCGGAAAGGTTTTCACTAAATTAGATTTAGCTCAAGCTTATCAACAACTACCAGTGGATGAAAAGACGGCCCAAGCCCAAACAATTGTAATGCACAGAGGTGCCTTTAAATGTACTCGATTGCAATTTGGGGTTAGTGTAGCCCCGGGGATATTCCAAAGCCTCATGGAAAGGTTGTTACAGGGAATCAAGGGCGTGGTTCCGTATTTTGATGACGTATTAATTGCAGCCCCTACTAAAAAAATCTTGCAGGATCGTTTGAAATGTGTTCTTAAAAAATTCCAAGAGGCAGGACTTAAGGTGAAAAAAAAAAAAAATGTCACTTATATACTGACAGTGTTGAGTTTCTGGGGTATCTGATTGATAGCCAGGGCATTCATCCTACCAAAAGTAAATTAAGGGTGATAAAAAATGCTCCCAGGCCACGTAACAAGGCCGATCTCCAGGCATCCTTAGGCCTCATTAATTTCTATAATGTATTTTTACCACACAAGGTGACTGTTGCTGAACCGTTACACCGGTTATTAGATAAAAAAAGCATTGTGGGTATGGGGTTACCGGGAAGAACAAGCGTTCCGGAATGTTAAAAAATTGCTCACATCTGACTCTGTACTTATGCAGTATAACGAGACTTTACCATTAGTTATAACCTGCGATGCCTCACCCTTCGGGGTGGGCGCCATTTTGAGTCATGTACTGCCTAATGGGAACGAAGCCCCTGTTGCATACTTTTTGAAGACTCTTTCACAAGCAGAACGGAACTATGGACAAATTGATAAAGAAGCTCTCGCAATCGTTTCAGCTGTAAAGAAATTTCATGAATATGTGTATGGAAGGACATTTACCATTATAACTGACCACAAACTTTGCTAGGGATAATAGCTGGGGACAAGCCAACCCCCTACATATTATCCCCTAGAATGACCCGATGGTCAGAATTCCTAGCTGCTTATAATTATCACCTGCAATATCGCCCGGGGAAAGCCATTCCCCACGCCGACACATTAAGCCGAGCACCGCTTCCAGAGACTCTCGACGATCCGGCACCAACGGCAACCACGTTGCAGATCGAAACACTCAACTCGCCGCCTATGACCGCCCGAGACATCGCGAGAGAAACCAAATGAGACCACACCCTAGCTCAAGTCCTAGGCTGGGTGGAACACAGATGGCCATTGGACCAAGTCCCAGATGACTTCGCGCCGTTTAAAGCAAGACAGACTGAACTTTTTTCCCAAAAAGGCTGTGTCATCTGGGGCAATAGAGTCGTTGTCCCAGAATGACTCCGGAAGACGCTGCTGCAACTTCTGCACGAGGGCCACCCTGGCATCGTGTGGATGAAAGCGCTTGCATGAAGCTACGCATGGTGGCCGGGCATGGACCGGCAAATCAAGCAGTGTGTCAAAGCATGTGCCAATTGCCAACAAGCCAGCAACGCCCCACCAAAAGCCATGCCTACTGAATGGGAGATGGCACATGGACCCTGGTCCAGAATCCACCTGGATTTCGTGGGGCCAACCAAAGGATATACCTTCCTGCTGACAGTCGACGCATACTCCAATTGATTAGAAATTCATCGTATGACGGCCACAACGTCAGAAGCAGTGATCAAGATCCTAAATAGACTCTTTGCAACCCACGGGTTGCCTGACGTCCTGGTGTCCGATAACGGGCCACAGTTTACGGCACTAATGTTCGAGCAGTACCTCGCTGACCGCGGCATCCGCCATTTGCTCACCTCGCCTGCGCACCCTGCGACCAATGGACGAGCGGAACGCATGGTCCAATTTGTTAAAAAGACTTTGCAAAAAATGGACTTTGACAATATCGATGACAAGGTCAACCAAATTCTCTTTTTGCAACACATAACTCCACATAGTGTCACCGGCAGAACTCCCGCGGAACTACTGATGGGATGAAGACTCTGTTCCCACCTCGACCGGTTGCACCCTGCTTACGAACCGGAAAAGCCAATAGGATCCAGTGGCCGCTATCGCACCTTCCAGGTAGGAGACCACGTTTACACACGAAACTTATCGGGCGAGCCGTTATGGAGAGAGGCAACGGTAGTGCGAGTGACCGGCCCCAAATCCTACGTAGTGAAATGCTGTGAAAATAGACTGTGGAAATGACATATCGACCAATTACGGTCACGACTCACAATGGCCAGTCAACAACTCCCCCATGACCAAACCGAGGGGGGGGAGAGGTACAGAAGAAGATGACGTTCCAGGGAACCTGCTCGAAGGGAGCGACGAATCAAGTGAGAGTCAGGAAATGGAGCAGGAAGGAGAATTGTTTGCACCGCAAGAAATTGCACCTGAGCAAGAAGCAGAGCCACTGCCAAACATCAATCTACCTCAACAGGATTGCAATCAACCAGTCCAACGAAAATCCAAAAGACTTAAAAGACAACCGTCCTATTTAAAGGACTATATAACTACACCGTGATTTAAAAAGCCAGGGGGAAGGGGTGTTGTGTATGTACCATAGTTAATAAAGTATGAGCTTGAGGTAAGTGCAGGGTTCTGGCACTGCACTTCTGATTGGCTGTTAGGTGGCCAGATCGGATTGGTTAGTTCTTAGGAATCCGATTGGCCCTTAACAGAGGATTATTATTGGTTTAAAGAGCTAGCGTTCATAGCTCGCTATTGGACAATTCTTACAAGGGTTGCCTATATAAGGCAGAGTTCACTGTTATTGTTTTGAGAGGTCACTATGCAATAAAGAGCTGAAAGTTCACATTCAGAGGCTGTCTCCATTTACTCCGACCCATGTCCAAGTACTTAACATTCTGACTGCTAGTTGGTGTTCATAGAGGCATGCTGCTAGTTTTCTGCCTATTAGTCCTGCATAGTGGCTGTTTCACTTCTTTACACTATATTTTGTGAATAACTCCTGTTTTTTATTCCAGGGCTACTGGGTCTTTCGTTTACTTTGGAAGGATTTCGTTCATTTGTATATTACGGTAATGCCATGTGGTTGTAATAGTTATGGCTTTAATTTTTGATGTGTGACAATGTTATCTTTTCACAGCTTGTATTGGTTGTGCTATATTGGTTTGAGTGGTCAGGCACTTTTTAATGAAATTGCATGGGTTTGCAATTTGTTGGAAGGTGTTGTATAGATGATCAGTTTTCTTTTCTGCTGTTCAGTATTGTTGCAATGTGTTTGTGTTTGTCTATATAGTGTTCTTACACAGTTTGTGTTGTGCAAGATCAAATCAGCCATAAATAGGCACCTAGAGATGAACAATATTTGCATACCATTCCAAAGAGACAACCAAAAGGCTAAAAAAAGAAGCAAAAATATCAAAATATTTCAATGGCACCCAGATGACAGAGATTAATATCTAGATTAACATTAGACCCACAATCAAAAAACAAACAATACCCCAATCAAGAAACTATAAAACAAGCTAATAATAAAGAACAGACATCAAGCTTGTTAAGTCTGGAGCATGGGTGCGAATAATGGAGACGAGCCGGTAGAAACAGTGAACTTCAAACTCTTTATTTACATGGTGTGACAGCTCAACTCGATGGCTTCCTTATATAGGCAATTTATTAACTATTCAACTATTAGCAATCCGGGAGCGCTAGCTCCGTTAACCAATGAGAATGGCCTGTTAATGGCCAATCAGATGCTCCTGAACGGACCAATCCGATCTTGCCATTAACATCCAATCAGAAGCGCAGGGCCAGAACCCTGCACTTGACTTCAAGCTCAAGATAACTTTATTTAACATTTATTCATTCACAACAAAACTGTTCAAGCAACCATTAAGACTATTCCCACCAACACTGAGAGGGCAAGCTATTAGTATATAAAATGAGAGCAAAGCCCAATTCCTACTAACACTGATGATGTTACCTAGATTGACAATGAAATGTCTGCAAGAAAACAGCAAAACAAGCAAGCACCAAAGAGTCAATTTGAATTACTATTACATGCTGTACATTGGGCTTACCTTGAGGACTACTTAGAAGCTTATCTAAAATGCATCAGCACAAGAAGCTTGTGTTGTCTTCCAATATTCCTATATAACATCACTCTTCCACTAGCTGCACTGCCTCCCAGTAGGTTTTTGAATGAAATTCAAGATGCTGGCTGTCACCTTTAAAGCCCTGCATGTTATAAGGCGGGCTACTTGTGTGACCATCTTTCTCCTGCTGCTGCCTCACCAAGTCTAGCAGATAACATGATCCATTAAATAGTGTCATCTTGTTCAACCCTTGTCCATACTTTTTCTGTGGTAGCACCTGCCTTGGAGAAATAATATATCTGTGAAGATACAGATGATTCTCATCTTATTAGCCTTTCAGAAAATTCCAAAGATTGGCAGTTTGCTCTAGTATTCAGACTCTAACAATCTAATATCCAAGATATTTGGGGGGGTGGCGGGGTGGAGAAAGTCTGAAAAAGAGAAATGACTCCTAATTTCCAATTCCTTTTCAGGGAAATCCTCCCTTCACTAGCTAGCACTGATGATTTACCTAGTTGGGTAATAAAATATCTGCACTAGATTCTAGAGTTCAACCCAAACTACAAATATTTCTTGGAATTTCTTCTCCTGAAACATATACTTTCCTTTATACTTTCCTTTGAGAAAACCATATTAAAGAGGGCACTATTAAGAAAGCTCAGTTATAAAATATGTATTTATAAGCTTAGAACCAGTACACTGTTGCAGGCTCATACTCAATTTTTTTTCTGAGACACATTACTTAGTATATTCACTAGACTTACTTAAGTGTTGTTGAAACTGATATCATTTTACCTGCTTTTAGGAGAAGGGATATGTGAACAAGACTTAGACTTTTGCAACACCTTTCTCTTATAGAGAGCTTTTTATATTAAAAAAGAGCTGCAGAGCTTTCTTCATCTATGAAGACATTCTGTATGATGAACATCCTGATTTTTCAGGCTCCTCACAAACATGAAAAAACTCTAGCCATCAAATACACATACACACAAACACACACATGCACACGCACACATTTGGAGCCATTCCCTCTTTAAGACCTTCTCTCTTTTTCAAGTATCTTGGATATTAGATTGTTGGACACTGAATATTGGGTAACGTTCTATATAACGTAGTATTAATATCATAATTATAAGAACCAAGCACCCACTTCATAGCATGAAATAGCAGTGACCTAGAAGTATGGAATAATGTGATGTGCTTATTGTGAATTAAAATAGATTTTTTCCTAACTTAATAATCACACACAGTTGAAACTTGAAAAATTAGAATATCGTGCAAAAGTCCATTTATTTCAGTAATGCAACTTAAAAGGTGAAACTAATATATGAGATAGACTCATTACATGCAAAGCAAGATAGTTCAAGCCGTGATTTGTCATAATTGGGATGATTATGGCTTATAGCTCATAAAAACCCCAAATCCACAATCTCAGAAAATAGAATATGAATGTGATCAATAAAACAAGGATTGTACATATATCGGACCTCTAAAAAGTATAAGCATGTGTATATACTCAGTACTTGGTTTGGGCCCCTTTTGCAGCAATTACTGCTTCAATGTAGCATGGCATGGAAACTATCAGCTTGTGGCACTGCTGAGGTATTATGGAAGACCAGGATGCTTCAATAGCAGCCTTCAGCTCTTTTGCATTGTTCAGTCTCATGTCTCTCATCTTTCTCTTGGCAATGCCCCATAGATTCTCTATGGGTTCAGGTCAGGCGAGTTTTCTAGCCAATAAAGCACAGTAATCCCACGGTCATTGAACCAGGTTTTGGTGCTTTTGGCAGTGTGGGCAGATGCCAAGTCCTGCTGGAAAATGAAGTCAGCATCCCCATACAGCTTGTCTGCAGAAGGAAGCATGAAGTGCTCCAAAATCTCCTGGTAGATGGCTGTATTGACCCTGGACTTAATGAAGCACAGTGGACCAACACCAGCAGATGACATGGCTCCCCAAATCAACATAGACTGTGGAAACTGTACACTGGAGTTCAAGAATCTTGCAGTGTGTGTTCTCCATTCTTCCTCCAGACTCTGGGTCCTTGGTTTCCAAATGAGATGCAAAAGTTATTCTCATCAGAAAAGAGGACTTTGGATCACTGAGCAACAGACCAGTTCTGTTTTTCTTTAGCCGAGGTAAGACGCTTCTGACGTTTGTTGTTCAGGAGCGGCTTGACAAGAGTAATACAACATTTGAAGCCTATGTCCAGGATCCGTCTGTGTGTGGTGGCTCTTGATGCACTGACTCCAGCCTTGTCCACTCTTTGTGAAAGTCCCCAACACCTTTGAATGGCCTTTTCCTGACAATCCTCTCCAGGCTGCAGTCATCCCTGCTGCTTGTGCACCTTTTTCTTCCACACTTTTCCCTTCCACATAACTTTCTATTAATGTGCTTTGATACAGCACTTTGGGAACATCCAACTTCGTTTACAATTGCCAATTTTGAGGTTTTCCCTCCTTATGGAGTGTGTCAATGATGGTTTTCTGCACAACTGCCAGATCAGCAGTCTTTCCCATAATTGTGATTCCTACTGAACCAAACTAAGAGACCATACGAAGGCTCAGGAACCCTTTGCAGGTGTTCTGGCTTAATTAGCTGATTAAAGTGGGACACTTTGAGCCTAGAATATTGAACCTTTTCACAATATTTTAATTTTCTGAGATTGTGGATTTGGGGTTTTCATGAGCTGTAAACCATAATCATCTCAATAATGACACATCAAGGCTTAAACTATCGTGTTTTGCATGTAATGAGTCTATCTCATATATTAGGTTCACCTTTTAAGTTGTATTATTGAAATAAATGAAGTTTTGCACGATATTCTAATTTTTCGAGTTTCACCTGTAGTATGTATTAAAACACCATGCAATAATGTTTTATATAGTTAAACTTATATTCAAGTATAGTTAATTGAAAATGTTTGAATAGGCACAATGTTTCCCCCATGAATTAGGCAGGAGAAATATACAGTATCTTTGAATCATTTATTTACAATTCATCAGCGATGGATTCTTTGTGAAAGGAAAAATCTATTTATTAGACAGAATAGTCATGCCTATCTTATTTTATAAAAGCATGCTCATTCTTGCTCTAGAATGTATGTTTAAATTAATATGAAAATTATTTAATAGTTAATTAATACAATTAATTCATTATGAATCTGCAAATAATTTGAGGAGTTAGTTGGGCACAGGACAGTCATTAGAGAACAAAAATTAAGCATAAATGAAAGTAATTTCATTTTATACAACATATTGTACAACATATATTGGAACTTGTTGATAAATAGAAACACTAGGTTTGAATTAGTACTCTTTTTAAGATCTTCATACTTACATAAGAGGATGGAGTTAGGAGATCTGCTGATATAGGAGAAGAGATGGCAGAGTTTAGGAGTGAAATCAAGAGAGAACTCAGCCTAGAATTGTTACATGTTTACAAATGCTCTGTATCTACTCTCATCTTGAATTCCATTATTTAGTACTAACAGTTGATCAGATTCTTGAAACTAGAATATATGTATGTTCATGATTCTTAATTCCTGACAGCCAAATCCCCAAAGTATTAAAAGGTCCAGACCATGATTGTCAAATTCTTGATTTCCTGGGACTGTTTAGGTCTTTTAAAAAAAAAATCATCAATTTTCTTTATTTTCATTTTAAGCATTCTGCCTCTACGTCTTTTGAAACTGTCTCCTTGTATATTAGCCACTGGTAAGCTAATTTTCTAGGTCACTGCTTGACCTTCAGGCCCCATGATTGGATTATCCTTGAAACAACTAGTTGCATTATGTGTTTTATTCACATACCATGCTGGAATTTTTTTAGCTGTTCAGGCAAATGCTCAATTGAAAATTGTTAAATCTTTATGTATTTAGCCAGAAAAACATGCACAAGTCTTTGCCTGATTCATAATACCAATGTGGAGAAGCTTTCAGTGTCAAATTCAGCCATCATCACCTGCAGGCTGTGATCAAACCAAGAAAAGAGATTTGTTTCTATAGCTATTGGTACAACATGTTATCTCAGTTTCCTGTTTATTAATTAAAATTACCCATGCAGCAAGTGTCGGCTTTCTTAATCAAGTGAAGATCCAATTCCTTTTATTATTTTGTGCCAACAGCTCTGGAAAATCTGTAAAAAAATCTCAACATCAACTGTGCTTTTGAAAAAAATATTTTAATTGTTGTTTAACCTTCTTTTTCTAAAGACTAAAAAATGAATGTACCTTTTGATGATAGTTAGAAATGCTTTCTTCCCTGTCTTTCTCTTTAGCTCTGATATCTTTGCTTCTTTTATTTTTCTTCTTTGGGCTGTTAATCCAGGGTTACATTTTCTGAACATATTAGTAGCACTTTTCAAAATCCCCCAGCTCCATTTATTATATTTATGTATAACAAAACCAATAAACCCATTTTTAAAGTGTTGGCTAATACATGCATTTTCAAACAACAGCATTTTATCTACAATAAATCTTATTTCAAAGATAGTTATTGCTGTCTCCACTTTCTAGTGCTTTCTATTGTTTAAACCTTTAGGGTAAGCTGAATTTCTCAATCAGTATTTGATTTTGAAGACCTTATCCATAATCTCAACATTCCATCAGCAATTCCTGCAATGGTATCTACAGTTGCACTGGAAAGTCTATACTCCTGAATATAGAGTCTATACTCTTCTGAACTCTGTTCAACTTCTCTTGTGATATTCTTCTCCAGCCTTTCCTCCCCAAACAGCGTTAATATCAATTGCATCTCCTAAGAATCTAATTCAATGAAAAGAGTCTTGACTCTATTCCAAAATTCGCTTGACTGTAGAAGTATCTTCTGACCTTCAATCCAGCTTTAGCAATCAGGCAAATGGAGGCCATGCTTTCCTGTCAGACAGCAATTGTGAAATGTATGTATGACAAGGAGAAACAGCAGAATGTGCCATCCAGTTAGAGGTGCTTTACTTGCTTGAAAGTCGTTTTGCCCGTTGAACTGTTCTTTGGCTACATACATAGAAGGCTTCAAGAATCAGTGGCATTTGTGATTATATTTACAAAATACAGACTTTTAAAATGTCAATGACTTCCAAATGTTCATTGTAAATATTATCAAGTTTTTTTTTCTCTGCATAACTTTATAGACTGCTTAATACTAATGAAGTCTGTAACATAGATCTTCCATACGGTTAAAGGTGGACTAATTTGTGAATTTATTCTTATTGTTTTATTCCATTTGTCCAAACTTAAAGGTAATTGGGGGACTGATTGATTCTTAAGTTTCAAAGAGAGATAGAGAGAAAAAATATTCTATGAAAAATAGCCAATGAAAGAAATAATAATTAAAAAAACCCTTCAAAATCCATTATATATTTGTAAAGAACAGGCACATTCCCAGCCTAAGGACCAGTTCTTTTAATTGTCAAAAGCAGATGGCAGGATGAAATAATGAGTAAATACAGGGAGAAAGAGATTTGTGTCCAAACAGAAAGGGGAATTAAGATAACTGTGAGGTGGGGGATGAGGGTTACAATTATACTAGATGTTTATATTTATTTAAAATATTTCTTTCCTACTTTTCTGCCATAAGGATACTCTCCATCCCTTAAGGCACCTCATGCTTTGCTTCTTGCCATGCTGGGTGCCCCACAAACCTTGGATTGCTTCCAAGCCCACTGGGTCCTCCCTCCCTCCTCCTACCTGTCTTGTCATTGATCAGTTCACCTAACTCTTCCTAGATCTCCTTTGGAATGAAGCTGTTAGGGATAACATTGTTTACCCTAACTGGTTTAGGTAAAATAATAAATATGTAATCATGGTTTATTAATTAAAGTGTCTGTAACTTTAACTGTAGGAATGTAATTAAGGGAGTGGTTGTAATAGCACCATAAAAGAAGCAAGACAATGGCAGCTTGCTCTCTCTGACTTGATGATCCCTAATTACTGGATGAAGACTGTGTTTTTCCCTTACTGAAACGGGAGAGAGATAAAGGACTGATTTATTTGTAAGTGAACTGACATTGGATATTCTACATAGACTTTGCTAATTGAATATCCTTGAATGGACTGACTAAAACGATACATGACTAATGGACTGTTATTTTGACTATGCTATAAATCTGAATGGAATAAACTATATTTTTGATAGCACAAGCGTATCTGTTATTTTTACTGTATATTAACAAACATACAAACTTATCTCACTCATTTATCTGTGTGCCTATCTGACTAACGCTGCACATTCTGTTTAGCTTGTCTCCTTAACCCTGGTTGGGGAACACAGGCTTAACAGAAGCCACTCTGCTGCATAGCATTCCTATACAGAGGCTAAGTGATGCTGTCCCAGAAGCAGACTCTATTTTGGATCTAGCCATGATGAATTATGGCCACACTGGAATGGTGCCATAGTCTGTAGAGCAGGGGTGTCAAACTCACATCATCATGGTGGCATCACATGACATATCAGAACTTTTTCCCACTTCGCTAAACCAGGTGTGGGTGTGGACAGCATATGAGGCATCCAGCCCACAGGCCAGGAGTTGAGTAGAGGAAGGCTGGGGGTCAGATCAGCCAGTTCTCTTTTCCAGACCCAAGCTCTGACTTGTAATCATGCAGTGGATCTACAGTAAAATTAAATGACTGGTTCATATGTGGAAGGAGAAAAGGATATGGGTCCTAGTGGAGTCAGAAGCAGGCCCAAAGCCTACGGGGACCAAGAAAGGTTGGATGGAGAGGGAAATATAGGGGAGGGCCATTGCAGCATCCCTGTGGTCAGTTGTAAAGCCAGAGCAGGAATTTTAAGTCCTTTCATTCAGCTCTGTCATAATTTTGAATGGTCACTGAACAAACAGCTATAAGTCGAGGACAATCTGTACAATTAAACCAATACAAGATGACAAACCATATGGAATGACACAGAAGCCTCACTTTTCTCCACCAAAGCCCTGGGGAAGGAGTGAAGATTCAGATCTTCATAGCTCTTCTAAACAATAGAAGAGTGGAGGCCATCCAGATCTGAAGGGGGAACTTGTTTCAAAGGAAAGATGCGACTACAGAGAAACCTCACCTCCAGGGTCTTGATAGATGACATTGTTTAACTGAAGGAACTTGGAGCACACAAACTCTGCAACATTACTATCAGTAGCAGGATACACTGAATTTGTGACAAATCATCACTTACAGTGTTATTTCTAGAAAAAAAATCACAGCCATCCTGCTCTTTTTGCCCTAACTATGACAAAAAGAAAATGTGATCTCTGTGTTCCATTTCTTAATACTACTTTACTGCATGTTGTCTTAAAATGCTTTGTAAAATGAGATTAAGAAACCTGTCAGCATCCTCAGTACAGTGCCCTCCTTTTCCCATCTCTTCTCTCTTTTTTTATCTCCTTCTACTTTGGAATTTTAACATTTATTCAAACTTTTCCCCCAAAGTTGGAAGGAAGGAGATCATCACTAGGTCTCACTTTTTCTGGAGTCCCTCCACCTATTTTGCATTCATTTACGACCTCAGATGTGAGGAGAATTATTCAGGACTCTTCCTGGAGGTTTCCAGTACCACCTATCCCTTGGCTTCTCATATCTGCAAAATACATTTGGTTTAGTTCGTGCAAAAAGAGAGATGAGCCAGAGGTAAGTTCATCTCTTTAGCTTGGGGGGGGGGGGGGGGGGGAATGCCTTCAGTTGCTCTTCTCTCTAAACATTTCCAGAGTGATTGAATGTTTTTTCTCCTTTCTTTCACATCTTGTCTATTCAGCTGCTAACTATTCTTTTTACTACTGGATAGCTAAATTCTGCACTTTTGTTCCCAGTACTCATTCAATTTAAAAGAAAAAAAAATAGAAAAAAGTTTCAAAGAAATTCTCTTGGATGGCTTAGTATTTCCACATTTCATTTTGTGATGAGGTAGAGAATGTGTTTATGTGAGTGTCTACCTTTTACTGCATAATCGTCCCTCTATCAATCTGCAGTCACATTGGTCTTTTAGTTAAATACAAATGAAGGATCTAATGCTTTCCTGCACCTTTTGAGAGCTTTTCAATAGCAGTTCTAGACTATCATTCACTAAGAGGGAGTCTTGTCCTAGAGAAAATATTATTTTCTTTTTTTTTGGTAGAAATTTAGTGAAGTTATCTGCCATTATATCATATACATCAGAGTAGGAGCCAATATTATCTCATTGGATACCACTACCCCATATCTCTCAATTATTGTTGGTGTATTTGAATGTCCAAGGAGTGTTGACTCCTTATGATTACTTGGACTATTCCCAGCAAGGTTTCAGAAGTGCTTTGCCATTGCATCCTTCCAAAGGTTAAGATAGACTGACAGACTCAAATTCACCCTATTGGCCCTGTGCCTAAGACAGAACTAAAACTCATGGTTTCCTGATTTGTACTTGGGTGCCACGACAGCAAACTGGTTCTACACACACTCTAGATTTCATGAATTTAAGGAGAAATTTACCAGAACATAATACTTTTGACTACAGCAAACTGGTTAGCAGCCCTTATGGGTGTACTTTACCCTGATAAAGCATGTCAATATGCGCAGAAAGAGAAATAATACAAGAAAGAATGAGCAAGGCTGTATTTGCCAAATCCTGTTCTTTTCCCTTCAGGAATGATTGGATACCTATCTCTTTGTAAAGAAATAAGCACATCTAGGGGAAAATAGACTATGCATAATTTCAAACATCAGGACCTGCTCAGAAACATCAACTGATTTTAGTCCAAATGCCTTACTTTTGATGCTATTGTTGTCATTAACAAATAGATAGATAGTTGGAAGGGATCTTGTAGGTCATCTAGTCCAACCCCCCACCCAAGTGGGAGTCCCTACACCATTTCTGACAAATGGCAGTCCAATCTCTTCTTGAAAGTCTCAACTGATGGCGCTCCCAAAACTTCCGAGGGCAAGCTGTTCCATTGGTTGATTGTTCTCACTGTCAGAAAGTTTCTCCTTGTTTCCAGGTAAAATCTCTCCTTGTTCAGTTTCCATCCATTATTCCTTGTCTGTCCTAAAGGGACTTTAGAAAATAGCTTGACCCATTCCTCCCTGTGGCAGCCCCTCAAATATTGGAAGACCACTATCATGTCTCCCCTGGTCCTTCTCTTTATTAGACTAGCCAAGCCCAGTTCCTGTAACCGTTCTTCATATGTTTTAGTCTCTAGTCCCCTAATCATCCTGGTTGCTCTTCTCTGTACTTTTTCTAGAGTCTCAACGTCTTTTTTTATAATGTGGTGACCAAAACTGGATGCATTACTCTAGGTGTGGTCTTACTAAGGCTTTATAGAGTGGTATTAGTACCTCATTTGATCTTGATTGTATCCCTCTGTTAATGCATCTTAGGATTGCATTAGCTTTTTGGCTGCTGCTGCACACTGCTGGCTCCTATTTAGCTGGTTGTCCAGTAAGACTCCAAGATCCCTCTCACAGTTACTGCTATTGAGCCTGGTTTCACCCAGTCTATATGTGTACTTTTGGTTTTTAATGCCTAAGTGTAGGGCTTTACTTTTCTCTATATTGAATTTCATTTTATTAGATATGGCCCAGTCTAGTCTGTCAAGATCCATTTGGATCTTGAGCCTATCTTCTAGGGTATTAGCTATTCCTGCCAGCTTAGTATCATCTGCCAATTTGGTAAGTTCATTGTTTTGCTTTCTACTCATGTTGATTTCTGGTGACTCTCTAGACAGATCCCTGCAGTTTTCTCAGCAAGATGCGGTTTGCCATTCCCTGCTTCATAATATTGAGAGAATGACTATCCCAAGGACACCAAAGTGGCTTTACATCTTTACAGGTTAGAATCCATGATCTCCCAATTTTTCACCTGATGTTTTAACCACTGCACCAAATTGATTGCATAGTTTGACCAAAAACTGGATAGGAGAGATGTTTCTATTGGTATATAGGTGTTAAGCTACGTGGAACTTTGCAGATGTTAGCCAATACTTCCAATTGGATTTGAAGGTGAATTGCTAGCCAGTGAAGTAACTGCCACTTCCAGATAGTAGACAGACCTCTTGGATTATTATGTAAATAAACAACAATTGTTTGATTTCAGGATTTTCAAATGACACACACCCTGTATGTTAATTAGGGTGGAAGAAAACACTTCAAGTTTAAATCCCTATAATTTTAAGTTTTGACATCTCCGCACTGGCAGCAAGAAACCCATTTTTTGTCTGACTTCATTCTTATCTGCAATAGAGGGTCTAATCTAGTCTGAGAGTTTTCAGGCAAGTCAAGCTGAACAGTTGAGCAAAATCATGAACTCCTGGAAGCCTGTTATTTACTGCCAAGCCTAACTGAGAAAGCCAGGCAATAAAGCATCTCAAAAGAAATTGTAGAAAGGTATCATATAAATGTAGTAAATAAAATCAACTCAGTCTTGTGGTTAAACTCTAGTTATAGATTTTTAAAGCAATTCAATGCTTCTCCATAACTCTTAACAATGGTGCATGAAAACACCCAGGTGGGTTATTATTATTTTTTGTGGTTTCTTTGTTACAAATACTATTGCTCCCCAAATTCTGGTTTGATTAGAACATTCTGAAATAATTCTAATAAATCCCAAAGGGACAAAAATACAATGTGCAATATGGTATGCCACAACATATTAATATAACACAAACAGAAAAATAAAATTGCTATCACCAGATTACCATAAAACCAAAACAAAGTCAAAACACCCCAATCAATGATCAAAATCAAAGGCAATTAAACTATAGTTAGATAGCACTTTAAAATGTCATTATAAGGACACCAGATAAACTCCCAGAAACAAGATATATCACAATTATCACAGAATGATTGTATCCAAGCCCATGTTCTCCTGAACTCTATCATGAATATGACTCCACTGTACAGGATGGATCTCTGGAAGAGGTCTACCCAAAAGCTTATTGGTGATCTTATCCAACATATGTCCTTTTTAAAAGGGGAGGATCACTATTTTATCAGTAAAAATACCTACAGTAGTTATAATTATCTTTCAAACATAAATTAATGGTGAACTAGTTATTGCTTACTGCCTTTCTTCTAAGATATTACTTTTCCAGGATTTGTATACTTCCCCTATAAAACTTCATAGACTTATTGATCTTGCCCTAACTTGGTAGAATTACATATTTTCCTTTAGTTGCCTTAAGAATATGGTTCATATGTCCTTGTTTGACATTACTTATGAGCAAGCCTTTTACTGCTAATTGGTTTCATTTATTTTCAGGCAGATTCTTTTAATAGGGATGATGGATTTCTCCTGTTAGGATGTATCATTAAAACACTCTCTAACAAAAAAAAATGGCTACATTCAGGCACCATAAATATAACATCAACAAGACCATTTTCCATAGAGTTAACTTTCTTTCATGAGGAAGTGATAAAGTCTGTGAATTATGAAGTATTCAGTTCTTGAGATCAATCCTAGTGATAATGTTAGAACCACTATTTTTTTTTAAATTAAATAGACAGATAGTCAGACAAAAAGATGATAGTGTCCCCAGGGCCAAAAGTTTTCCAACCTTGTGAAAATTGTATGGCTAGGATATTATAT
This sequence comes from Hydrophis major, assembly GCA_033807585.1. NCBI lineage: Eukaryota > Metazoa > Chordata > Lepidosauria > Squamata > Elapidae > Hydrophis > Hydrophis major. The sequence goes on from CM066331.1 coordinate 21,638,345, forward strand.
TTTAAAATTGTGCATATTATATTTATATTAAGCTTTAACAACAAAATTGAAATATGTTTTCCTTTCATATATTTTGCATTTAATTTGAATTTAATAAATATGATTTAAAACCTTATGTTGAGACCATGATTTTCATTAAGAACTACATATGCAGGAAAAGAGCACAAAATTATGTTTGAATCCAGTAATTAGAAAGTATTCAATCATCTTGAAGTGATTAGGAATTACAACAGAATTATATTAATTGATTTATATAGGATGCTTGAATTACAATCATTATTAGTCCCTTAGATTAGTTTTAATTCATTAATTATGTGCTGCCAAGTTACTATGGACCCTTAGGGATACATAGACAGATTTCTCTCTGATGATTTGTCCATCTGTTCATCTGTCCACCTGGTCAATTCCTCCAATAGTTCAATCATGGCTACACTAACTGAGTCCTCCCACTCTGCTGCTAGTCATCCTCTTTCTCTTTTTCTTCCACCTTTCCAAGCTTTAGAGCCTTTTCTACAGAGCTAGATTTTCACATAGGTTTGAAATAGGATCATTTGAGCCTGGTCCTTTGTGCATTGAATGAAAATTTCGGATTGATTCATTTGACAATCCATTTGTTTGTTTTCTTCAGTAAGATTTCTGTCAGGTATCTTTAAAGAGAAAATCACATTTGGTTGAAATCTGACTTAAAATTTGACTATTCTGAAGGAATATACTTGCCAAATTCCAGATGCCTGCCTGCCTGCCTGCCTGCCTTCCTATCTTCCTTCCTTCCTCCCTTCTTTCTTCTATTTCTGATTAAAGCTTTTTTGTTGTTGTTGCTGTTATTTCATGGATGGGGGGTTTATAAAAATCCATTTAACATAATAAAGATAAAAATCACAAACAAACCCCAAGGTAATATTTCAAAAAAATATAGGCAGGGTTTCTTTTTTAATGAAAGAAGAACCTTTACATTTGGGACTGTATTTCCTTCTCCTTCTCCTTATTCTCTTTCTTTTACTTCTCTAGCAATTTACATGAAAATGGCACAAGTCAAAATCATTTCCTTTGGAAAATATTTGCAATGTATCAGAAGAATATGTATAAATTATAGAGAGTTAAGATGAATGAAATGCATTTAGTTTTTTTTTTTTTTTTTGTCTTCTGCTAATTTGGCACAAAATTCATAGATGTTAATTAGGATAGGGGAAGATGATGGATGGAAAACAAACATTTGCAGAGGTAGAACTTTTACTGTTTTCAGAGAAAATATACTTCTAAAGACATTAGCTCACTTATTTTAACCTTTCTGGTTCCTGGGAAAGAGTAAACGCTAATCTCTCTTGCTCATACTGTTTGTTTGTTTTTTGTGACTTGGTAGAATATACAAATCCAGACTCCTTTTTTAATGTACTGTATGATTCAGTATGTGGTATAAAGCTATACAATGGATAAATTTAGTACCTAGGTGAAACATACTATATGAACACAATAACTTCTTTGCCTCGTATAGTTCTGAATGCCAGATTATTAATAGATGTTCAGACAGAATGAAATTAATTTGACTTTGGAGGAATCTTGTTTTTTGTTGGCTGCCTCCCAGATCTTAGCACATCAGCCTAATTTTGTAACATTAAAACCAAGATGATTTTAAACCAATCCCTTGATGCAAACTTTCAGAAGTTAAAAAAACTGATTCTTTGCTTCTGAAATCCTTAGCTGAACAAAAATAATTTTAAAAAATAACCTGGTCAGTTGACAAGAAGCTTAGAAAAACTAAAAATCAAAGAAAGTTGCTAAGAGAATGTAAAATAAAGAGGGGAGGCAGTAGAATCCCATTAACCAATAACTTGTAAAGTAAATCTAAGTCATTCCACACAATGCATATTATTGACTTGATTGAATTTAGCTTAATGATGATAATAATGGCTTCAAACAGACAAAGGGTTTAAAAAGGAGACATGAATCCCTTGAGAGAGCTTGGATCAGAGCTGGGGCCAACTTAAACTTTTAAAATATTTTTTTACTCAAAATAGATTTAAACAATTGGGGAGAGACAATTTCATTAATACAACAAGGATATTGTTCTAATTTGAGTCTAAACTTCAATTGTTCTCAAATTCTAGGGGAAAAAATCAACTTATTGAAGATGGAGAGAAAGAAGTTAATTCTTTCTTTCATCCTCATTATCCTTTCATCCTATCTGATGGAAGCCCTTACCCTCCATTTTTTCAACATCTGTTGTGATATGTCAGTTTGAAGCACTTTACTACAAATTAAGACTAGAGATGCATTGAGGGCTAGAAAAAGAACATAAAAGATTCACAATGATCTGCTCCTCTAACAAGAGGTTTACCTAAATTCAGTGCTAAATACTTCCCAAGTTAGTTCATTTCAGCATCTTCAACAGGCATGAAAGTCTGAATTGATTAATAGGAGAATTGGAAAACTCTAGGGTTGAGTTATGTAATAAGGTAGGAATAAGTGGCTCATTTCAAAAGAAGGTAAGACTGAATTTCTTGAATCCTTAATAGGACAATAAGATCCTTAATATATCAATTAATACAAACTTTTGTAGTTTCATTGGGTTCTAGCAATCTTCTCATCTTTTCCCCTTCCTCAGAACTACTGGTTTTCTGCTTCAGTAGTCTTGTTATTCTTCTGTTGCTTTTAATCCTGTTTACACTATGGATCTCCTTGCCTCCAAACATAATCCTGATATTTTTATTGGAAGCAGTACAAAGAAATATTCCTCTTTGTATGTCTTATTTCTTCAAATGAAAATGGGTCAGAAAGGAATCTTCATCTTGTGCTCCTCCAACAATACTGATTGAGAGAATCATTCACAAACTGCTGTACATGGCAACATGGAGAAGGCAGTACATTTGGAAAGTAATGTCATTTTGCATTCATGTGCTCTAAGACTAGCAAGAGGCCTACAGCAGCAACAATGACAGTATTTAATGATATTGCTAATCACATTAGTGTTAATGAGGAATACATTCATCTATGGAGATTCTAAGTCTTCCAGGTCATGGTTGTCTCAAAGGCACTTTTTGAAAGGGACAACTGTTTTTCCTTGAAGACATTTCACTTCTCATTCAAAACACTTCAGAACTGAAAAAGCTTATTGGATGAGAAGCAAAACATCTGCAACAAAAAACAAACTCCAGTTGCCTTTGAAAAAGCATCTTTGGGAAGAACATGTTCATTCTTTTGAATGGATAGGTGGTAAGAGAAGACAATGGACATTCAGGAATTTGTTCATTCCCCAAGAAGTGGCAGAATTAAAGTCTAGCATGATTTGGAAATGATATGTCTCATTTCCTTACTGCCTGGTATGACATGAATTTTTAAAATATGAAAAGAATGATACCTCCAATATTTTCATCTGACTTCATCTTTTTTTCCAATTTCGGTTAAGGGAGGGTGCACCTACTCTTCCTCGCATTTGTGGGGCAGGATGCAAACCATTGTCATAAACCTTATATTCTTTGCATAGGTTCACACATTTCCCATGTTGCTGTGATGTATCCATTTGAAATTGTTTGTAGTGGAGGCATGATGTTAGGTCAAGCAAGAAGTAGAGCATTGAGTGACACATTTATTTTATTTTATTTTTATTTTATTTGGTTTGTCAATTGCTTACAAGATAATAGGTATAAGTAAAAACATAGCTATGAATATATGGATACATATAAGAAAAATAAAACAAACAATAGGACAGGGAAGGTAGGCATGTTGGTGCGCTTATGCATGCCCCCTACAGACCTCTTAGGAAGGGGGTGAGGTCAATAGTAGACAGTCTAAGGTTAAAGTAGAGGATTCCAGACATTGACCACTCTGTTGATGAAGTTCTATTTCCTGCAATCAAGTTTGGTGCGATTAACTTTGAGTTTGTGTATATTGTTTGCTCTTGTAATGTTATGGTGGAAGCTGAAGTATTCATTGACAGGTAGGACATTGCAATGTATGATTTTATATACTATACTTAGATTGGACTGAAGGTGGCATAGTTCTAAGTTTTCTAGGTCTAGAATTTCAAGTCTGGTGGCATAAGGTATTCTGTAACTAATAGAGGAGTGGAGAACTCTTCTTGTGAAATATTTCTGGACTTTCTCAACTGTGTTAATATCAGATACGTAATGTGGGTTCCAGACTGATGAACTGTATTGGAGTATTGGTCTAACAAATGTTTTGTATGCTCTAGTTATTAGTGTAATATTACCAGAGAAAAAGCTACGTAAGATTAGGTTAACAACTCAAAATGCCTTTTTGGCTATGTAGTTACAGTGGGCTCCAGCACTTAGATCATTAGAGATGAGTACTCCAAGATCCTTGACAGAGTTTGGATCATCAACAAGATTTTGACTATTCAGCCTTTATTTTATTTTCTGATTTTATTTTATTTTTTTGCCGGTATGTAAGACAGATCATTTATTTGTTGAGATTTGAAGCTGCCATTTGTTTGACCATTCTGATACATAGTTGAGATCTTTTTGAAGGGTAGCAGTGTTGTCTGTGGAGTTGAATAGCTTTACATCATCAACAAAAAGAACGCAGTTGCTCTTAATATGATCACAGAGGTCTTTTATGTAGAGTATGAAGAGAGTTGGTCCTAGAACACTGCCTTGGGGGACACCACTGTTGACAGGTACAGAATTTGATAGGACACTCTCAATTTTGACCATTTGTTGTCTGTTTGACAGGAATGCTTCTATCCAGTTATGCAGGTACCATTATCCAGAGATACCATAAGATTTTAGTTTTAGGAGTAGGTTGTCATGTATCACTGAATCAAAGGCTTTACAGAAGTCTATGTAGATTGCGTCTATTGCTTTGCCCTGATTGAGTTGTGTAGTCCATATGTTTTTGCAGTGTAAGAGTTGCAGATTACAAGATAGTTTTCTTTTTTTAAACTAAATTGTTTATTAGAGAGTAGGTTGTTTATCTCTAAGTGGAGGATAATGGATTGGTTAATAATTGATTCCATGACTTTACAGGGGACACAGCATAAAGAGATTGGTCTGTAATTTTCAACTAGGCTGGTGTCTCCCTTTTTGAAGATGGGGATGACCGTGGCTAGTGACCATAGTTTTGGCAAGGAGCTAGTCCTGAAAGATTTTTCAAAGATTATGCTTAGAGGTTCAGCTATGACAGTGGGTAGCTTTTTAAAGAAGTAAGCACATATTCAGTCTGGTCCAATAGATAGAGATGGTTTTAGATTGTGTAGTGCTTTTTTCAACATTGTCTACTATAAAAATCAATATGTATTAGATCATTGTAGTTTTCTGTGGTTCGACTAGGCAATACTGGTAATGATCCATTGCTGTTTACAAATACTGAGCCAAGAATGTGTTAAAGAGATTGGCTTTAATAGTGTCGTCATTGCAGTCTTTACCATTAGGTCCTTTCAGGGGTGGGATGGACCTTGAGTCTTTTGGTTTGTTGTTTACAAAATTGTAGAAAGCATTGGTACGTAGAAGGTTTTCTTCTTGTTTAATGTGATAATTAGTGCATTCAGTCTTTATCTGGTGGCATAAATTTTTCTATCTTTTGAAGTTGGCAACGTGACCAGATTTGTTTTTCTGCCAAAGTGATCTCTTTTTGGATTGAAGCTACCTTATTGTTATGGGTAATCTCTTTTTTCTGGTTTTTGGAGTTGTTATTGGTACATATAGTTTGATAACTCTTTTGACTTCAAGTAAAAATATTTTTTAACGGTCTTCAACAGTACTTCATCCAGTGAATAGAAATTGCTAATCAAGGGATAAGAGATCGTTGTCTATAAGATCATAGTTTCCTTTTTTGAAGTTATCATTGGGGATCACATCATTGTGTTGATTTTTGTGTGGACGTATGTTGAGATAAAAGTCAATCATGCTTTGGTCACTGTTGGAAAAGGGTTCTTTAATTTGTATTCTATAAATTGAATTCAAAGTGTTGCAGAAGATGAGTTCAAGGCAGTTGTTAAGTCTAGTATTGTTGGTTACTAGTTGTTCCAGTCCCAGGTTTGTTACAGCATTGTAGAAGGTTGCATGTATGGGTTCAGTTTTACATTCATTTAGGATCTAGTTAAGGTGATTGAAGTCACCAAGAAAGATAAAAGCGTGTGGGCAGGATGTTGCACATGTTAGTAGTAAATTTAACTTGTTTACATGTTTGATGTAACATAGTTACTGTAACATAGTAAGAATTGAAATGTGATATTTAAGCTCAGTTCATAGATAATGGTCTCAGGAAAAGCAAGCTCTTGGGTAACTTGGATGTTTTTTAGATGTAAGGACTTTTTATAGAAGATAGCAACACCACCTCCTCTCCGGATTTCACAATCTGATCAGTAAACATGATAGTCTCTTACTGTAATAATGGAGACAGGGAGAGATGCATTGAACCATGTTTTATAGACAAATATGATGTCGAATTTAGCCATATTTAGTAAGAGGAGAAATTCAAATATTTTATTCACAAGGCTTCTTGCATTGAGTAGCTTGCATTTAAAGCCAGTTGTAGTTGAAATTGAAGTAGTTAGGGGCATGTGTACCTAGTTTTGAGTGAGGGTGGGTTAGATGAAGTAGGGTTGGATGTGGAATTGTGGGTTGAGTGATTTACTTTTGATTTTTTACATTGACCAAATGTGCACTGAGTTTGCTTGTACAATGCCACCCTGTATCCAAGAAGCCTTTAATATTTATTTCAATATGATTCTAAGCACAGATAAGCAACTGTGATTTAAAATAACATATCTAATATTTTTAAGTCAGTGAGTTCTATAAGAAGGATGATAGTGATGTAAAAACTCAGAAATGATGTTTTACAAATGTAATTGTATGAGTCCAACAGTAATTAAAATACATTTTAAGCTTCAGATGCTGTACATCTAATAGCTGTTCAGTTTCTTTGCATGATTTAGATAAGTGTACAATGCCATACAATCAGACTTCAAAACTATTTATTTCTTAGATTTCTATTCTACCTTTATTACTTTATAAGTAATTCAACATATCAAGCACACATTTATATAATAAGAACTACTAAAATTCTTAAATGAATAGTGTAAAATGAAGTAGAAACAAAGCAAACCACAGCCATTAAAAATCAGGGAAGGAAACCAAAGAAAATGATTTAGCCAATATTCATATCATGAAACCTATTTTCAAAAGGGATCTAAGGTGTCAAACTTGATTTCATTGAGGACCACATCAGGGTTGTGTTTGATCTGGGATGAACATGGCCAGGGTCGGCATGGCTAGTACAACGTCACTGGGTGCCTGTGGTGGCATGAGTGCTCTGCCATCAAAAATGGGCTCCTGGGCTCTGTTTTTGGCTGTGATGGCTTCCTGCAACTCTCTGCCAGCAAAAATGGAGCTTGGGAGAGCCAAGCTCCATTTTTGCTGGCAGAGGCACCATGGGCCTGTCCTTCGCTTTTTCCAGGTTGGCTCTATGGGCCAGATTTAAGTATCTTGATTTTGACACCCCTGATCTAAAAGATATAATATAGTATTTTGGGCTTCTGGTTAAAGTACCAGGTTAAAAAACAGAAGATTGCCAATTCAAATATAGCCTTAGGCATGAGATACAGCTGAGTGACTTTGGGCCAGTACCCTCAGCTTAATCTGGGCTTGCTTAATCTAAGAGTTTATTTGTTTGGAGTTAATTTTATTGAATTGTGATTAACAAAGATTTTCAAGCAACTGACTGAGAGACTACAAAGAAAAAAGACAGGTACTGTATGTTTACATATTTACCATACTTGTGAGTATTTCGGGTTGCATAAAACACTTACCTGTAATTCATCTATGGCTTCTTTCATGGAGAAATTAACAATGGAAATACTTTCCTCCTGTAAATGTAAGGAGCTTTGTGAAAACTTTCAAACCAGTGGTTGGATTCAATTTTTTTTACTACCAGTTCTGTGGGCATGGCTTGGTGGGTGTGGCAAGGGAAGGATATGGTAAAATCTCCATTCCCTCCCCACCCCATTAACCTGATTTCCAACTCTGTTCTCTTGTGCAGGGCAACAAAAGAAGACCCAACCAATCAGCTGGGACTTGGGAGGCAGAGTGCTGTGTTCAAAGACTAGCAGCAGTCCTCCCTCCGGTCCACCACCAATGCGGGAGCGCCGATCGCTCCCATTGGTTGATGCCATTTGACAGCCGGCTATAAAAGGGAGCTGTCAAACGGCATCAGCTGTCGCCGCCAGCTGGCTGTCAGATAGCCTCGGCAGCCACGGCGACCCTTTATTCGCAAGAATAAAGTTGTTAGCCTTTAGCCTGGCTCTGTCTCTTTTTGTAACCGCCGCTCCACAACACTGGCGACGAGGGCGGGATACAGCTAAGACGACCAGGCAGGAAATCGAGCCAAAGTCACAACAAGAAAGAGCCGAAGCTGCTACGAGCTGATCAAGTCACCGCCACTGACGCTCTCCAAAGAGCGCAAAAATTTAAAAGCCCTCTCAGCTGAGGAGCCGAACGCCGCTGACAGGCGCAGCCAGAAACGCTTTTCTAAAAGCGAAAACTCTATTTTTCCTCAGCTGAGGAAACCAATGCTGCCACTCTAATGGCCTCTAATCCGACATTCCCGCACTTCCAACTGGGGGCAGAAACATGGGAATCATATATGAATAGGTTTGAATGCTTTTTAAATGCCATTGATCTAACTGAAGCCATGGATCTAAGGAAAAGTGCCTATTTTTTAAGTTTCTGTGGGGCCAATTTTTTGACACAGCCTCTGCGCTAGTGTCCCCACATTCTATAAAGGCTATTCCCTGGGATGAGTTGAGAGAAATCTTGTCAAATCACTACTCCCCCAGACCCTCTAAGATAGCCAGGAGACTGACTTTTAGAAGAAGAACTCAGGCTGAAGGGGAGACTGTGAGTCAATACATGGCAGCATTGAGATCTGCTGCCATACACTGTGGTTTTAGGGACTACCTTGAGGACATGCTGCTCGATCAAATTGTGGGAGGATTAAGGGACCTAAAGCTGCAAAGGTGGTTACTGGCTAAAAAAGACTTAACCCTAGCCTCAGCTATTGAGGAAGCTCAGGCTGCTGAATCGTCAGAATTATCAGCAGCTGAAATTCAGGGGAACACCCCTAAGCAAGGGCAGGCTACAGTCCACTATGATGAGGTCTCCCAAGAAGTGGAAGAAGAACCTCTGGAGGTAAACCGCCTCACGCGTCCAAGACCCCCCCCCAGGGCCGCCTAGGAAATACAACAATCAGACAGCCAAACAGCAAACCCCTTGTATAAGCTGCGGGGGCAACCACCATAGATCAACCTGCAGGTTCAGAAACGTTATCTTTCTGAACTGCAGAAGAGAGGACACATAGCCAGGGCTTGCCAAGCTGAGCAGGCCTCCATACAAAGACCTCAAGTTTCTGCCTCCTACCAAAGGCAAGTGGAACATTGTTACACTTGTTACCACGTGAACAACAACACCTCTAGGCCTAGAAAATTAAGCATTTCTCTTTTTATAGAAGGTAAGCCCTGCCGAATGGAAGTAGACACCGGGTCAACCCTCTCCATCATTTTGTGGGCCTCCCTGAAGAAGTTGCTGCCTTCGCTCTCAAAAAAGAAGCTGACCAACTGCCACCTGACTCTTCGGGACTACCAGGGGAAGACCATTCCAGTCCTGGGTAAGGGAAAATTCCTCATTCAATTCCAAAACTTTAGGGGTCACTTGCCACTGGTAGATGGTGCCCTTCCTAGCTTGCTAGGATTAGATTGGTTTCCTGCCCTAGGCCTCAATGTTACTGGAATTCACTCTGTGGAAAATTCTGATGTAGATGCCCTTTTTAGGGACTACTCTGATGTTTTCAGTAGTGAACTAGGCTTCTATTCAGGCACCCCCAGATCTTTTGATGTGGGTCCACAAGCCACCCCAATTCGTTTAAAACCTCGGAGGGTACCTTTCACCATTAGGCCTAAGTTAGATGCTGAATTAGATAAACATATCAAACAGGAGGTGCTAGAACAGGTAGACTTCGCCAAGTGGGAAACCCCCATAGTCACCCCTTTAAAAAAAGATGGCAGCGTGAGAATTTGCGCTGACTATAAGACGTCCCTCAACCATTTCCTACAAATTAGCGCAAACCCAGTACCTGTAATTCAACACCTGCTCCACTCTTTTGAGCCAGGCATAATTTTTGCAAAGTTAGACATGTCCCAGGCATACCAGCAATTTCCCGTTGACCAACACACTGCTGACCTACAAACTATAGTTACTCACAGGGGCGCATTTAGATGTAAACGTTTGCAATTTGGAGTTAGTGTAGCCCCTGGCATTTTCCAATCACTCATGGAAAGAATCCTCCAGGGCCTACCTGGGGTGGTTCCATACTTCGATGACATTTTAGTTTCTGCCACCAACAAAACACAACTTTTACTCAGAGTGAGATCTGTCCTTGACAGGTTTAGGCAAAACGGGCTTAAATTGAAAAAAGACAAATGCACCATTGCCACCAAACAGGTAGACTTCCTGGGTTATCGAATTGATGCATCTGGAATTCACCCCATAGAGAGTAAAGTTAGGGCTATTCACGAGGCACCCACTCCCTCTAACAAAACTGAATTGCAGGCCTTTTTGGGACTCCTTAATTTTTATGCTTCCTTTTTGCCTCACAAAGCCTCTGTAGCTGACCCCTTACATAGGCTCCTAGATAAGAAAGCCCCATGGCAATGGGGACAAAGGGAAGCCCACGCCTTCCAAGCAGTGAAGTCTCTCTTCACTTCCAACTCTGTGTTAGTTCAGTTTAACCCAAACCTGCCCCTAGTGTTAGCCTCTGATGCCTCACTCTTTGGTATAGGAGCTGTATTGAGCCATAGGCTCTCAAATGGATCAGAGGCACCCATTGCCTATTTTTCAAGAACTTTCTCCGCTGCAGAAAGGAACTATAGTCAGATCGATAAGGAGGCCTTAGCAGCTGTAGCCACTGTAAAAAAATTCCATGAGTTCCTTTATGGCCATAGTTTTGAACTTGTAACAGATCACAAACCTCTATTAGGACTGCTAGCTGGGGATAAGCAAACCCCACAGATGTTATCCCCGAGAATGACCAGATGGACTCTATTTCTGGCCGCCTACTCTTACACACTGGTACATCGCCCAGGGAAGACCCTGTGCCATGCTGATGCCCTCAGCAGATGCCCCCTGCCATCACCAGTCGGGACCCAGCTCCCATCCATGCAATCTTCGACTGCAATGAACTTAACCTACCAGTCTCAGCTGGGAATATTGCTGCACACTCCAAGAGGGATCGTGTTATTTCCCAAGTCCTGGACTGGGTAGGAAGGGGGTGGCCTGACATTCAGTTCGCCCCTGAATTCATGCCATTTAAGACCCACAGGCAGGAGCTTTCTTCACTACAGGGCTGTCTGTTATGGGGGACAAGGGTGGTCATACCACCCACCTTGCAAGAACCAGTTTTAAGGGCACTGCACGAGGGTCACCCTGGCATCGTAAGGATGAAGGCCTTGGCCTGCAGCTATGTCTGGTGGCCAGGATTAGATGCCCAGATTGCCAACTGGGTTTACACGTGCCAGCCCTGCCAGGCAACAAGAGCAGCCCCACCAGCAGCTGCCCCAACCAAGTGGGAAGATTCGGGGGCCCCTTGGGCCAGGCCGCATGTAGACCTGGCTGGTCCCATACAAGGGAGGACATTCCTGGTGGTTGTAGATTCATTCTCCAAATGGACTGAAGTAGCCTTGTTACCCTCCACCACAACGCTGGCTGTCACAAGGGCCTTGACCAGACTGTTTGCTACTCATGGACTTCCTGACACATTAGTTTCAGATAATGGCCCCCAATTCAGTTCTAACGAGTTTGTCATTTTCACAGCTAATCTGGGCATCAGATAGCCAGGAGCCCCCTTTCACCCAGCAAGTAATGGAATGGCAGAAAGGGCTGTCAGGTCTGCCAAGGAAGTTCTGGCCAAGCTGGGCCAGGCAGACTGGCATGCCAAACTGTCAACTTACCTACTCACACAACATGCCACTCCGTGCCCTTCCACCAACAAGTCCCCTGCTGAACTGTTAATGGGCAGGCGCCTCAGAACCACCCTGGACAGGTTGCACCCCCACTACGCTCCCAGCACTCCACAAGCCTCTGACAGCCATGCCAGGGAATTCGCCCTGCAAGACCAGGTGTACGCCAGGAACTATGCGGGGCACCCCTTATGGCTGCCAGGGCAGATAGTCTTTGTTGCAGGACCCAGATCATATAGAGTCCTTCTGGAAGATGGCCGGATTTGGAGAAGGCATGTAGACCAATGGAGGAGGCGTTGGAACAAGACTGCCACCGAAATCCCGGTCTACCCACTGCCGGACGACCCAGTCTACTCACCGCCAGCCAACCCGCCGAAGGACCCGGTCTACCTGCCGCCCGACAACGCAACCAGCCGACCGCCATGGGAAGACTCACCCGAGCAGTCACCAAAAAGCAGTCCAGGGATGGCCAGCGACCCTCTGCAGGTTCCAATCACCACCCAGGAGGAACAAGACGCACCAGCCACCGACAAGCCACAGGAACTTCAAAGATCGGGCCGCGAGCAAAAGTGGCCATCATGGCTACAGGAGTACGCATGCTCGTGGCCAGGGGGAAGGAGTCCTCCCTCCGGTCCGCCGCCAACACGGGAGCGCTGATCGCTCTCATTGGTTGATGCCGTTTGACAGCCGGCTATAAAAGGGAGCTGTCAAACGGCATCAGCTGTTGCCGCCAGCTGGCTGTCAGATAGCCTCGGCAGCCGCGGCGACCCTTTATTCGCAAGAATAAAGTTGTTAGCCTTTAGCCTGGCTCCGTCTCTCTTTATAACCGCCGCTCCACAACACAGAGAATAGATGGAGGCGGGGCCACTCAGAGATGGTGTTTGTCCGTTCTCCGAACTACTCAAAATTTCCTCTCCTGGTTCACCAGAACTGCTCAGAATCTGATAAATACCACCTCTGGTTCAAATCCATATATAACTGTGGTCAGAATAAAGGAAATGTCTTATTCTGGAAATACATTATTTAATAACCAAAGCACAAACCAGCCAGTTAAGCATTTAAAAACCCATTGATTTCAATGGGAGAATTAAGCACACACTTAAATCTCTGCCACATAAATCAAGTAGACTAAAAGCAGTTAAATCTTGTGTTCCTTGTGTTCCTGACCTAATTCAATAAGCAACAGTAATTGTGGAGAGCTAAAGAGAGAGAGAGAGAGAGAGAGAGAGAGAGAGAGAGAGAGAGAGAGAGAGAGAGAGAGAGAGAGAGAGATGGCTAACTGAGCTTTGAAAAGTTATATATATTCAAAAGAGTAGAAGAGAATTGCAGGAGCGAGACTACATTTTTTTTTTTGTTGTGGCCATTAACAAACTGCAGCTTTTCAGATTTCATACAGCATGTCTCATGAGATGTGCCAGATAAGTGCAGGAAACAGAAAATGAATGTGCTGCTTATTAAGTGGAGTATGAAATGACAAACTACCTGATGCACTGAAAGACATGTTCACTCCTGGGATGAAAATTCTCATATTCTGTTAGCAAATCACACCTTTAAAGATGTGACCTGTCCAGTTGTGAAGACATAGATGAATTACATATGTATCTGATGCTGCCTTTTACCAACTCATGCCTTTAATTTATTCAGTCCAGCCAAAATGTAACTCATTCAGAAAATTCTTGGTTTCAGATAGTACTAAAGGTAGAAACACAAACATTCTATTATATTCTCTCCCATTTCCAGCAGATCTTTTTTTTTTTGAAAGAGATTTTATTAATTTTCTTCAAATAAACAAGACAAACAAAACATTAAAACATCAACTCTCATATGTACATCCAGTGTGTCAGTTGGTTCATCAGTTTTGTGCATTCATTTTGTAGTCTCAATTACAATTATGTTACATAACAACTCATATTGTCAATCCAAACTTATATATCCTAATATCACTTAAAAAAAAGAAATTTTTGACTATACTTTTAATCATTCATGCTTTATGAGATAACAATACTTTAACCAGTTTATTCTGTAACAAATCATATAATCATACAAAATCAATCCTAAAAAACCCTTTATAAATATAGTGTCAAATAACAAAGGCAAGTAAAACAAAATAAAGATATTCCTTACTGTCTAGCATTCTAAATATTCTATTATCGTATTTTATCATCTAGCCATTGATAAAAAAGATCCCAAATTTCATAAAATTGTTTATCCTCTTGCTCTCTAATTTCAAATGTCAATCTACTCATCTCAGCACATTCCAATATTTTCTTAATAATTTCTTCCTGTAATGGTATTTTCTCATTCTTCCAATTTTTAGCAAATACAATCCTAGCCGCTGTTAATACATTTACAATCAGGTATTTCAAATCTTTACTATATATATCAGGTAAAATTCCCAATAAGAAGATCTCTGGTTTCAAGTCTATGTGTTTCTTTGTCATTTTTTCCAACCACATGCGAATTTTAGTCCAAAATTTTCTTGCATCCTCACAAGTCCACCACATATGGTAATACGAGCCGGGTATCTGATGACATTTCCAGCATTTTTCAGATTTGTTCTTAAACATTCTTGCTATTCTTGTCGGGGGTAAGTGCCACCTGTAAAACATCTTCTACAAGTTTTCTTTATATGCTGTTGACATTGTCATTTTATAATTTTGAGACCACAATTTTTGCTATTTCTCTAGATCAATCCCATATCCAAAATTCTTCCCCCAAACAATCATAGTTTCTTTAACTTGTTCTTCCTCTAATTTAATTCCCAGTAAATAACCATATAATTTTTTAATCACTTTCTCATCAGTACCCATCAAGATCTTATCTAAATCAGTCTGTTTATCATAGAATCCCTCCGTTTTAGAATCTTCATCATACCTTGAATGTATTTGCGCATATGAAAACCAATTCATCTTTATACCTTGTTCCTCTAAGTTTTGGATCGATTTAAGTTCACCCTTTTCATCCAATAGTTCCCCATATCTAACTGTTTGTTCCTTCTTATAAATTATAGGATAGGAAAATGCTTCAATAGTCAATAACCAAACTGGAATTTTCAAATAACATTGTCTTTTTATCTTCTCCCAGTTTAACCACAGGAGAAGGCGGAGCTTTGTTTCAGCGATACAGCTGCGATCTCGGGGTTCTGAGATCGTAGCTGATATTTTTGCCCCTGGTCGGTCCCAATGGACCTAAACCATCCCGTAGAGACGGGGATTGTGAAGGGCGCTGTCCCAGGATCCCAGAGATATCACAAAATCTCTGGTTTGATCTGGGAGAAGCCCTTTTGCTGGCGGCGGAGAGACAGCCTCCATAGCTGCTGAAGGCGGGACAGCTCCAGAAAGAAAGTGGCTGGAAAGAAAGTGTGTCAGCTGAGTGAGAAACTTCTATTGTGTTGTAAATTTGCTGAGATTTGAAAGGGCATCCTGAATAGAGAAGAAACCTGTGAGAATTTTTTTGACCAAAACTGTTTGAGCGGCATTTTTTAAAGTGATGTCAAATTGAGGCTTGGATTTTTTTTTTCTTACTTTTTTTTGGGGGGGGGACTTTAGTGTGACTTTGTAGGTAACCGGATTGAATTTTCTCTTATATATATTTTTATGCTCCTTTTGATTTTTTAATTTTCTTTTAGGATAGAGGCTCCCTTTGGCAATATATATATATTTTTGTATACATTATTCCTTTTTTCTGGCGGGGGGGGGAAGAGCATTAAGAAACTTTGCAACACTGCCAACTAGAGGCTTGAAAATTTGAATTGGAGAGAACTGTAAGAAGACTCCTTCTCAAGGACATTTTAATGTGATAAGATAGAGGGAGAGCACAGCAAAATATTATTACAGGTGTTTTCCTGGACTCTTATCAATATTTCAACACTTGAGGCTTGGCTTTGAAGCTGCTGGAGAAGAGAATCATAATAAGAGCCTTGGATAAATAAATAAAGTGCAGTGTGCTTATATATATATATATATATATATATATATATATATATATATATATATATATATATATATATATATATCTGGCATTCAGCTTTGTTCGGGTATTTTCCCACGTCATAGTAGTGGTGCTTTTAAAGTTGTAGCAACGTTTCAGCAGAATCTCATACATATATACATATACATACATACATATATATATATTACTTGTGATATCCCTACTCACCAGCCTTTTTATAAATTTCAATTCTAGTAATATTCTTATTTTTGCTTTTTATTTTAAAGGGAAAGCCTCAGAGTTTTTTCTTTATTTTTCTTTTTTTCTCCTTATTTTTATTGGGATTTCTTTGCTCTTTCTATCCATGTTTTTGGACCACTCTGTTTTTCTTTTTTGATTATTGAGACTTCTCAACTGGATTAAGGTGTGAAGAACCTGAAGGAATTTCTTCTTTTCTTTTTCTTTCTTTCTTTTTTTTTTTTGCTCTTAATTAATATTATTATTTTTGGGTTTGTTTGTTTTTTTCCTTTCTATTTTTCCTTTTTTATGGTGGACTACTTTGTAATTGGATTAGGGTCTAGAAGAGCCTGAAGATCTTTCTTCTTCCTTTTTTCCTTTTTCTTCTTTGGTTTTGGGCCTTTTACTATTGGATTTTTCCATTTTGGATTATAATTGGCTACTCTACCAGTTGGATTAAAAGTCAAAAAGAATTTGAAGCTTTGGAAGCATTAAAATGAGCAGGAAACCAATATCAGCTGGCGTTTCTACCTCTACCTCTGCCTCCCCACCAGCTGGAGGACAACGTTTAATTCAGACAATGTTGAAGCAAGATAAAGAAAAAGAAAAAGTACAGATGCTTATGCAAGGAATCCAAGATCTCAAGACAAAATCAAACACCATTGAACAAAGAATAGAAAATATTGAACAAAGAACAGAAAATATTGAACAAAGAACAGAGAAGACTGATGAAAAAGTGGAAAATATTAAAGAAATGATGGTGAAGTATGAGAAGAGATTCCAAAAAATTGAGGAAAAAGGAAAACAAAGGGGAGGAAAAAGGAAAACAAAGAGGAGAAGATTGGAAATATTGACAGTAGATTAACAGTGGTTGAACAAGAAAAAAGTGGGATGTTGAGGTGGGAGATGGAAAGGTCAGAATTTTATCTCAGATTTCAAAATATAGAAGAGGAAAAAGGAGAAAATTTGGCTGCGATAATGATAGAAATTTTGGCAGATGCTTTGGAAACTACAGAGGAAAAGATGATGGATGGAGTAGATGAGGTATATCAAGTTTATACAAGATATGTGATGAGAAATAAATTACCAAAGGAAGTCCATATTAGATTTACTAAAAAAATCCATTAAAACACAAATATTACAAGTGGTAAGAGAGAAAACATTGAAATACAAAGGTAAAGAGATTGTGGTTTTAAAACAAATATCCAGAAGAGTGAGAGAGATGAGAAGAGAATATCAATTTCTGACCAAAATGCTTCTGGAAAACGAAGTGAATTATAGATGGCTGATTCCAGAAGGATTAATGTTTACGTGGCAAGAGCAGAGACATAAAATTGATTCAATTGAGAAAGCAGAACTTTTCCATGCAGAATTTTTTGGAAGAAGAGAAGAGGAGGCAGAGAAAGAGGTCTCATTAATTGAGTTTCAAGAGGAACAACTGGAGACTGAAAAAGAGAAAGGAGCTGTAGTTGGACAGGTGGATAGTAAAGAACAGCGTGAAGTGAGATCCACAAGAGCTGTTACACCTAAATATAAAGCATAATCATGGAAGAAAAAAACAAAACTGATTACAATGAATATAAATGGACTTAATTCAGTTGTTAAAAGAAGGAAAACTTTTCATAAATTAGAGAAATTAAAATTTGATATAATTTGTCTACAAGAAGTTCATATTAAAAAACAACATGAACAATTGTTAGTACAGCCAAAATTGGGGAAAATATTTACTTCTTTGACTCAATGTAAGAAAAGAGGAGTGGTTTTATACATTAAAGAGGCTATCCCAGCAAAACTGATTTACACGGATGAAGACGGAAGAGTATTAATGGTGGAAATAATGGACAATAATATACTCTTGATTGCAATTTATGCTCCAAATGATAAACAAGAAGAGTTTTATAAAAAGCTACACATGAAAATAATTGGACTGGACTATGTGAATATAATTATGATGGGAGACTTTAATGGAATTGTGGACAATAAATTGGACTACATAGCAACAACAACAAAGCAAAATAGAAAGGCTCTCCCTAAATATTTTTTTAAAATGATAGATGAACTAACTTTAAAAGATATTTGGAGAGAAATAAATGTTAAAGCTAAACAATATACTTTTTATTCAAATAGACATTTATCATGGTCCAGATTAGATATGATTTGGATCTCAACAGAATTAATATCCAATATTCAAGAAACAAATATTGAAATAAGTTCTTGGGCAGATCATAGCCCAATGAGAATTAAATGGAAGGGACAAAAAAAAGATCGAGATGGACATTAAATAATACTATCTTAAAGGAGAAAGATTTTATACAATGGATGGAGAAGGAATTGGCTTTTCAGAGAAAATAAAAAAGAAGATACTTCAACGCAGAATGTTTGGGATACAATGAAGGCATATGCTAGAGGTCTGATAATAGATTATACAAGAAAAAAGAATATTAGGAAAAGGCAAGCTTCTAAGGCCTTGGAAGATGAGTATAAAAGACTTGAAAAAGAATTACAGAAAATGCCACAGAAAAAAAGATATTAAATTGAAGCTGGATATAATTAAACATAAAATGGAATTAATAGAGAAAGAAGAATTGGCACAGAAAATTAGAAACTCTAAACAGAATTACTTTGAAGATGCAAATAAACCAGGTAGATGGCTAGCATATAAATTGAGAAAGGAGAAGGAATCAAGAAAAATATTGAAGCTAATAGATGATCAAGGCCAAGTTTGTTATGGTAATAAGGAGAAAAGGGAAATTATTCGAGATTTTTATGGGCAACTATATAAACAAGAGAATATTGATGAGGAAAAAGTCAAACAGTATTTACAGAATGCTAATTTACCGAAGATACCTAAAGAGACTGAAGAAATGCTAGAAAGCAATATAACAATGATGGAATTAAATGAAGCACTTAAGAAACAAAATAATGGGAAAGCACCGGGTCCAGATGGGCTTCCGGCAGAATTCTATAAAACATTTCAAGAATCATTGAGCATCCCATTGTTAGAAGTTATGAATGAAGTTATGTTAAAGAAGATGATACCCAAAACATGGTCAGAAGCTTATATCACACTTATTCCAAAAGAAGAGGCTGACCCACTGCAAATTAAGAACTATAGACCTATTTCCTTATTGAATGCAGACTATAAAATATTTGCTTCAATTTTAGCAGAAAGGCTTAAAAAATATTTAAATAATTTTATTCACCCAGATCAAAATGGATTTCTGCCAAAGAGACAAATCAGAGACAATATGAGAATAATCTTGGATACTTTGGAATACTATGAGGCTCATCCTGAAAAGCAAATGGCTTTGATATTCCTAGATGCTCAAAAGGCATTTGACAACGTGAACTGGAGATTTATGTTATTAAATCTTATTGGAACAGATGGGTTTTGCCAAAAAATTTATTCAAGCAATAGAAGTCATATATAATAAACAGACAGCAAAGGTAATGATGGAGGGGGAACTTACATATTTTATTAATATAAGGAAAGGTACAAGACAAGGATGTCCCCTATCTCCTTTGCTATTTGTGTTGACTTTGGAAGTGTTGAATAGAAATATTAGGGATGATAAAAACATAAAAGGAATGAAAATTAAGAAGGAAGAATTTAAACTACAAGCTTTTGCTGATGATTTAGCTTTTATTCTGGAAGACCCGTTAGAAACAGCTCCAAGGTTATTGGAAAAGATAGAGACATATGGTGAGATGGCTGGTTTGAAAATAAATAAAGATAAAACAAAGATTTTGACAAAGAACATGCTATTGAGACAGAGAGAAGAACTGGCAGATCTTTTGAAAATCCAAGTTACAAATAAGGTTAAGTATCTGGGGATATATTTGACAGCAAGATGTAGCACATTAAAAGAGAATAATTATATTAAACTCAAACAACAGATAGCTACAGATTTGAAGAAGTGGGAAAACTTGCAATTGTCATTAATAGGAAGAATTTCAACAATCAAGATGAATATTTTACCCAGAATTCTATTTCTGTTCCAAACAATACCAATTAGGCTTGGAAAAGACTATTTTGAAGATTTAAATAAAATCATGTTGAAGTTTATATGGCAAGGTAAGAAAGCGAGAATAAAGCTAAAGCTTTTGCAAGACGCTAGAATTAGAGGAGGTTTTGGCCTGCCTAATTGGGAATTGTATTATCAAGCTGCAAGTTTGATGTGGGTCAAAGAATGGATAACATTAAGAAAGCATAGATTGTTGACATTAGAAGAGCATGATTTGCTGTTGGGCTGGCATGCTTTTTTATGGTATAAGGGAACTAAAACACAGGGTTATTTTAGAAGACATTATATACGGGAGTCTTTGTGGTTTGCCATTTCCAGCAGATCTTGATGTTATGTGAATAGAATAGAATAGAATAGAATAATAGAGATGGAAAGGACCTTGGAGGTCTTTTAGTACAACCTCCTGCCTAGCCAGGAAATCCTATAAAATTTCAGACAAATGATTGTCCAATCTTAAAAACTTCCAATGTTGGAGCATTTACAACTTCTGGAGGCAAGTTTTTCCACTGGTTGATAGATCTAACTCTCAGGAAATTTCTCCTTAGTTCTAGGTTGCTTCTCTCCTTGATTAGTTTTCACCCATTGCTTCTTGTCCTGCCCTGAGATGTTTTGGAGAATAGTTTGACTCTCTCTTCTTTATGGCAGCCCCTGAAATGTTGGAAAACTGCTATCATGTCATCCCTAGTCCTTCTTTTCATCAAACTAGACATACCCAATTCCAGCAAATGTTCCCCTAATCATCTCAGTTGCTCTTCTCTGCACTCTTTCCAGAATCTCAACATCTTTTTTTACATCATGGTGACAAAAACTGAATGTAGTATTCCAAATGTGGCCCTATGTGGCTGTTCCCAAGGTAGAGGTACAAGGAGTCATACATGTTGTACTTTTAAAACAATGGACTTTGATTTCAAATTGTTGACAAATGAATTTAGAGTTATCCCAATTAAATAATGAGTCTTGAGTGTCCTTAGTGTATCATAATTCATATTCTCCAATGAGACATATCCAAAGCCAAGAGTCATCAATCATGTTCTCCAGTTAGAATATTTGTGCAGCAGAAACTTCACTCACCTAGTTACTATCTTTGAAAACTATTTATGGAATTCACTTTCGATTTTCAAGCTGATGCACTGCTCTTTCAAACCCCTTTCTCCCCCCTCTTTCTGTTGGCAACTATACAAAGAACATAGAAATATTTTATGAGTTGACATAAGTGTCTTTCTAATCTCTTTTGTATTGTCCATCAACAGAAGGGAGTATTAAATTCAAATTTCACATTCCCATTGTAATATAGGAACTTGCTATTCAAATGGGACTATCCCATTACATTTATAATGTCAATGGTGTCAATGAAATTTATCATTCATTACATCTTTCTCTCACATTGTTAAAGATACGATCCTTTTTATTGATCCATTAAAATATTCCAGTGTCTTAAAATGAACAGGAGAACAGACAGTTTGATCAGACTAGTCTAGTATTCTTCTATCTACTCAAAAACATGATGAAAACTCCTTAATTTCACAACACCTGGACAGACTTAACTATAGTTTTAACTGGGAAACTCTGAGCATCCTAAACCAAACTAAATTCAAAATTGCTAAGAAATTAGTTTAGCATTCAAACAAATTAGCCATCAACAGGTGCATTGAGATAAATAACATTTGTATACCATTCAAAAGAAACAGTAAAAAAGCTAAAAAAGGAAGAAGATCAGAACACTTCCTAGCAATCAATCAATACCCAGACAAGCAAGATTAACACCAAACAAGCAGTAAACAAATACCCCAAACAAGGAATTACCAACTCAATTACCAACAATGAAACACTAAACCAATAGAACAAGTAGATTGACTTATGGTCATTGCTGAGTCTGGATATACATTTTTGCATCCATTCCTGAAATAGTCAAGTTTCTTTGCCAATTAAAGATAGTATTGCTATTGTTCCTTGTCTGTATATCCCTTATCTTTAATTCCAAAGCTAATCTAACCTTTTGTACACATCTCTTAATTAGACCAAACCAGAGAAGCTTACATTCCCTTATATATCATCATTACAAGCAAAACAACCTTTTAAGCTTAAATTAAGTTTGGTTATCAGCTGCTACCTCAGAAAATAGATTATTAAGAGGATTTTGCCATTACATTCAGGTGAATCAAGATGTCTTTTTGCCTCAAATTCCAAAGTTACTTCATATTTACCCAGAGTCCCCTCATCCCATGCTTGTGCCTATATACTGGCCAATCCAATTAAGCTTCAATTATCTTCCAGTTGTGGGCAGTGTAACAACGGATCCCAAAGGACAAAATAAACCCTCATCTCCTGTCACTAAAGTCCAAAGGAAAAAGGCTTTGTCAATGCATCCTCAGAAACTCAACCTACCCTAACACTCCCATAGTTTCAGAACTTGACAACACCTATGATAATGTCAAGTTGGAAATTGTCTTATTATTCAGTGTTTACAAAGGCTACTATTCCAATTTAATTGCAGTTAGCTAATGATTTAATCTTATTGTTTAGATCCAGCTTGCTAGGAGCCCAGAATCCTACGCTCTTTGAACTTTTCTATGCCAGTGTCAGATTGCTCTGAATATCTGCTGGTATAATCCTGTTAACCTGATGATCTGGATTTATTTTGTTTCTCTAGCCTTCAACCTCTGAATCTTAAAAGCTTACTTCTTGGGTTTGCAAGACTTAAGGTGTTTATGCAAACAGCTCCTTATGAGTGTTTATTGCTGGCTTTCTAACATAAAACTTGATGTTATGAGGAGGAATACACCTAGGTAGCTTGCAATATTCCTTTGCCTCAATGAAAGGAGCTATATGTAAATCCTTTTAATAAATAATGAAGCTATTTCAGGGACAAGTATACGAAAGGAATCAGTATGAGAGTTTGCTTCTTTTAAAATCCCCATATAATAGAAATTAATAAAATTTCAAAAGTTTAGCGGGTTCATGGGTCATAGCTGACTTACAAGCTGGAAAAACTATTTTAAGTCATAAAGGTTGTGTGACCTTTTAATGAAAATTGTACATTTATATATTTTCCCAAATTCCCAAGTGAATTTGACTCTTGAGAACAAATAAGCTTCCTTGCAAATTGGTCTGAATACTAGTCAGCCAGAATATTTCAAGCAAATTTTCAATACTTTATTTTATAGGCTACTCACATTTATATTCAGACTGGTATACATATCTATACCATGCACCATGAATATAAATACTTAGCTAATCCCACTGTATTTATTTAAATGACATGATTGAGTAGTACAGTAAATTTTGCATATAAGAGATGTCTAGTTCAATCTCCATTTTCCTTTAAAAAGTCCAAGAAAGAACTCTTTCTGTCTAACAGTTATGAATCTGTTGCTGATTGACAATATCGTCTGGACTTAAAAAAAATGAGAAGCTGAGTTATAGAAAGTAGAATCATAGTTTGAGGGAAGAAAGGTGGCAAACAAAGGAAAATAAAAGGCAGGGAAGGAGATAGTCTATTAAGAATGATAGTGATCCACATGAATTATTCTCTTTTTCCCTAAACCTAAAGTAAATGAGATCTATATTTCTTATCTTATCTGAATTGGACAACAGCGAAGGAATAACGTGTCAGTCTGGCTTCTTAAAACATAATCACATAATCTTTAGAAAGTCTGAAACTGTGGGAAATTCCAGGGCAAAATTATGGCCATAAGGCATTGCTCAATATTTCAAGCAATGAAGCAATTACAAGAAATACATTTTGAAAAATCTGCACACAGAAGCTGTATTAAATAGGCATTTCCCTCTGGTTTTCCTAATGGAAGTTTCTATTGGCCCCAAAGCAAAATTTGCTTTGTCATTGGACTTCTGCCAAATGTATGATGGAGATCTCAAGTTTTATACTGAATATTCAGCTTCCCAGCAATTAAATCCCAACCTTGCCAAATGGAAATAGTAAACACACCAGAATGGGAACTGAATATTATCAGTTTATTATACATTGTGCTATGTTCTCTTCCCTGCACGCACTTAGAAAGCTCATAATAGTATTTTTACAAGGTTACTTGAGGAATAGATGAGTATTTTGTTACCAGGCAGAAGCCAGGAAGAATGTAAAAATGTACAGCACTTCAAAACCTCCACTTTATATTGTGCTATCTGCAGTACAGAATCTGGTTTAGACTTGCTTCTTTGTAGCAAAGTCAATGGATAGAAATAACTTGTACCCATAAATAGAATCCAAAGTTTTTGTGTGAATTTGTCCAGTAAATGGAAGAGAGTGAATGAATAAACAAAATGACAGATGTGCTGTGTTACAAATTCTATTTGGTGTTTATGTTCCATTGAGGTCAAGTCACTTTCTATCAAAATTGAGTTTAGCCAGGAATTCATTTAGATATCAAGAAACAGAATGTAAAGAAATCTGCTGTAAAGAAAACATGTGAATTATAATCTGGGAATATTTGCAGTTTTTAAAAAATGCTACTTCACCTAACCTTAAAATTATCTTTCACTTTTAGGACAAGTGGAAATTAGTGGGACCCAATGTATGTGTTTTGTCCTGTTATTGACTGTGAAGTTTAGAATATTTTCACCTGGCATCAGTTTACTGTTTTCAACAGTACACACTTCTTTGTTAGATTCAGAGTGTTATTTGACTAAAACAGGTTGCCGTTTATGTTTTCAAAATGAATATGGGAATAAGGTAGGCAATCCTGTAGCCAATTACTTTTAAATTAGTCACAACCAAATTAAATGGATTTTGTTCAATCATTCTCATTGTCATCACTGTCAGATATTCAGTTGTCTGAGCCTAGGCCATGCTATGGATTGGAATGTTCCATGTTCCCTTCTCTCATACCACCTCCTCTACTATGATCATCCCGTTCTCATCCTTTATAATGTCCAATCAGTGTGTGTTAAGGTGGCCCATTCTTTTCTTTCTGCTGATCATGTCCAGCATGACTGACTTTTGAGAGAGTCATTTCTCACGACATGACCAAAGTATAACAGTCTCTGTTTGGTGAACTTGTTTCAAATGATATTTTTGATGAGGTTCAATCTAAAACTTCTTTAGTTGTTATTTTTGCAATTCATGGGGTGCATAATAGTCACCTTCAGCATCACAGTTCAAAGGTATCCACCCTTCTTGTATCTGCTTTTTTCAGAGTCTATGTTTTTCAGCCATAAATAGCAAATGGAAAAATTATTGTATTAATTAATCTGTAGTTGGTTGTGAGGTTGGCATCTTTACTCTTGCAAATATTATTCATGTCACACATTGCAGTTCTTCCAAATACTATGCACCTTCTGATCTCAGGGCTGTACTCATCACTTTGATCAATTTTAAAGCCCAGGAAGATGAATTTTGATAGTCTCATTGTCACTCTGACAAGTGAGTTCTCTGCACACTTTGTTCTCTTGATGTTACAATGCAGTCCAGTTTTTTTTTACTTTAATTATTTATTTTTTTATTTGGTTTGTCAATTGCTTACAAGATAACAGGTATAAGTAAAACATAGTTATGAATACATGGATACATATAAGAAAAAAGAAAGAAACAATAAGACAGGGATGGTAGGCACGTTGGTGCACTTATGCATGCCCCCTACAGACCTTTTAGGAAAGGAGTGAGGTCAATAGTAGGCAGTCTAAGGTTAAAGTTTTTGGAGTTTGGGGAAGAAACCACAGAGTCAGGTAAAGTATTCCAGACATTGACCACACTGTTGCTTTCATCTTTGACTCTCAGGATTAGCCATTCCAGATCTTCTTTGCTTTCTGTGGGCACAGTTTGCCACAACTGGAGGCTTTTAAGAAGAGACTGGATAGCCATGTGTCTAGGATGGTATAGGATCTCCTGCTTGCTGTGCATTTCTCATAACTATTTCTGTGTACATATTGAATAGTATAGATGACAGGTTGCAACCTTGGTATCTTTTTTTCAATTCTGAACCATTTTATGCTTCTATATACCTTTCTTACAGTGGCTTTCAGGCTCATGGTGGAGACATTCTGGGAGCCCAACAATCAGGTGTGCTTGTTCTTTGAGTCTGCTCCTCACTTGCCAGCTGGGCAACATGATTGTGATCAGCTGTTTGGCATAGAGGGAGGATCGACAATGTGCAGAGAGGCTTGGTAGCCATTGACATGTTTGCCATTCTGCATTGTTAGACCAATGGAGCTTCTGACTAGGCTTTCGGGGTGATGGGGGTTGTGCAGAGAGGCTTGGTAGCCATGGACATGTATGCTATTCTGCATTATTAGAGCAATGGATGGTGGCGGTTGAAGGTGATGGGTTTGTTGACATTAGATGTAAGTAGTTGCAGGGTGGAGATGAGGATAATAAAGAACAGGTGCAGGTTAGCTGGGTGGGGTTGACAGACAACTATAATAAGTACTGAGAGGCAGTTGCTCTCAGTGCTAGCTTTACTTGGAATTGATCCAGTGTTGCCTTTTTGGACTGTTGTGCAAATAACCCCTGGTTATTATGAATTACCATCATGAGTACTGTGGTTTTTCAGTACAAATCCTCAGCTACCCATTGGGGCTGACATAAAAACTAGCAATCATGTTTTATTTGAGGTTTGCTCTTTGAAGTTTTTTGCTCTGAAGTTTTGGAAGGAGTGGAGATCATGGCAAAAGGTAAAGACCCTGGATGGAATGTGGAAGGGGAGGAAACTGAAGTGGCAGAGAAGGTGATGGAAGATGAAAAGCAACAGTATGAAAAGGAGGAAGCAGAGGAGGCCATGGAGGCCAAGACTCTGATTAAACCACGGCAGAAGGAAGGGATGGAATTTGGCAAGTCACATAGGGAGGAGGATGGAGAAATAACACCTGTTATCTCTCAGCCTGTAGTGAAGCTGGAAAGGAAATAAGTTAGGCTAAATGAGCCATAAGGGAAAAAAAGATTTGGATAAAGAGGAATGGGGTTGCAGAGACAACAAAGGATACAGGCACAATATTGGAAAGTAGAAAGTTGCCTAATGTTGAAAAGGGTTAATGGACAGTCCCTGGGAGTGAAAGTCTGGAAATGTTGAAAAATTTGAGGATGTTACTTTAAGAGAAATGTTACCTCCAGCCAAAGAAGAGTTGGACTATACACCTAGTTATCTATCAGTTCAGAATCCTCTATTCAGTTCTAGTCTTATGGGTTTTCAAGACACAGAAGTAGGCAGAGGGCTTGAATGTTCTGAGTTAAAGTCTAGGAGGTCGGATATGTGGAGAGGCGCTAATGTTAGAGTGGAGAAATGTATTAGGGACCAAGGGGATTATAGATTATATGACCATTATGAGAAGACCTCAGGGCAGTATGCTGAGAGAGGCCAGACTTCCCCTCAGTTAGTCATGCCAGACTGCAATAGTAGAAGCCCTGTGGCCCGTTAGGGATTGCCACCTCAGGGTGGATGGGGACCTCCCCCCTTGAATGCATCTTTTGATGGAAGTGCAGATAGAGTGACCATTTTCCTGGGGCAAATACTAAATCATTTAAACCTGTACGGACACTATTATCCATCTCATTGGGCCATAGTGGTGGCAATAACAAGTGTGCTAGTCGGTGAGGCAAATGAATGGGCAGCCTATTTACACAGATACATTATGTTGTTGTTGTAGGTCACCTTTGCAATAGGTAATAAATCCAACCAATTGTTTTGTTGGTAAGAACATAACACCGCAAATATTGTTCTACTGCAACATTTGCTCTTTCATTAACTCCATTTGTACAGGGATGATATGTGATGAGATGATTTTTTTGTATAAGGTCCTTCCAGAAGCAGTGAATTGAACCCATCTATCAGAAATAATTCATCTAGGTACTCCATGTAGACAATAAATATTTTTAAGAAACAGATTGGCTAACCATTGAGCTGATGGCAATCCTTTGCAAGGTGTGAAATGGGCCTGCTTAGAGAACAGGTCAATCACTGTCCAAATAACATTGTATCCATTATTATCTGGCAAGTCTACAATAAAATCCATGCTAATCTATTGCCAAAGTTGGGTAGGTTCAGCTAACAGTTAAAGTAACCCTAAGGGCTTCCTCATATATATTTTTGTTGTTGCACAGATAAGACACCCTCTGACATATTTCTCTACATCATTTCTCATAGAAGGCCACCAGAATTGTCTCTTAACTAAGTGCAAGGATTTTAGGAATACATAATGCCCAGCATGTTTCTCACCATGGCAGCATTCTAACACTAATGTTTGCAATTTGATGGGTACATACAATTTGTTTTCACACCAGGCTATTCCATCCTGGATTTCCATTTGAGCGCTGTTATCAGCTAACCATTTATTCTCTGCCTGTCAGTTCTGGAATTCATCGCTGCCACTGAGTTGAAGAATGTGGGAGGGGTGATGTAATTGAATAGTTCTTAGAGGAAAAAAATTAGTTTGAAAGTTCAAGGTTACAGTGTGTGGCGCAGCAAGTAATTGAAGCTTCAGAGTAATTTGTTCACATGATTAATGAGGTGTAGAAAAGTGGGTGGGTGTAGATTGAATTTTGTGGGAAGTCTGGAAGGGATTTCAGTTCTGAAATTTCACAGACATTGCTAGTTCCTGTTTTTAACAAAGCATTTTGAGATTATGTCTGTCTCAGAGTTACTGATTGAACCGGATACATTCTGGAAATCTGACATTATTTCAGAATCCCTCTTTATTAAAAGGGCTGCTGATAACCCCAGGGACTTTTTTCCAGCAAGGGAGAAAGCTCAAGAATCAGCAAACACTGAAAGTAAGCAGGATGGGGCTTGTGGGGGGGATGGAGCATTAGCTGAATCCTTCAGCCCCCCTTTGGAGGAGATGATGGATGCCTTTAGATTTGCAGAAGAGAGAGAGGATTTGGGAGCCAGGCCAAGACATTCCAACTTGTGGTGGGAGTTGCCAGATGACTTTAAACAGACAGCCGGAAGAAAAATCCTTCCCTAGTCCTCTGTATACAGCAAAGGAGGCAGACTGGAGGGAGGAGGCCCAAATTGAGTCGGAACTCTCTCAAGATGACAACCCCAAAATTTATTCTGGAAGCCCATTGATGGCAGAATTACCACAACAATTCTAGCAATTAAAAGTGGGAAGTTTGATCTCAAAGCCACAACCTGTCTGGCCAAGTTGGAGTCTGACACAACCCAGCTTCTCTTATCCAAGTATTGTGAGGGACGAAGAAATTACACAGATGTCAGTTGGAGAGTACCAGCATGAAAGCCCACAGCAACAAGAGGTGCTGATTACCAGAGGTATGTTGCAACCCCCAAGTCCTGCTTCCCACTTCCCAGAAAGAAGGTTATCCCCTGCAGAAAGTATCCCTCCAGGGTGGGGATTTTACCAAGGCCAGGGGTGGATTCAATGCCAATGGATGCCAGCACCAACAAAGGCCTGGGTTGAAGGGGATCTGCCCAGACAGCAGACAGCAGTCACTCCCCCTCCATCTAGGCAGAGAACAACCCACCTTCCTCATGGCAACCACCAATTCAAATCACAAATGGAGCTACCCTGCAGGGGTCCCTCTCCCAAAGAGGCACAGCCCAGCCAGGCCTCAGGGGCCCTGCCCAATCTAGATACACAGCCCACCAGGCTGCTTTCATTCCAGTTCAACCTGCAGGTGCCAGGCCCATACCACCTCCCCAACCACAACCCAGACCAGACCAAATACAGTTCAAAGCCATTTTTTATGAGCACCATGAGCATTTTAATTACTTCCTCACCCGAATCCAGTCCCACATAGACTAATTTGGAGATCAATATGCGACAGAGCATGATTTGGTTACTGCCATAACAGATGGGATGAATGAATGGGATGCATCTGACTGGGTGGCCCAACTACACAACGAACAAGCCCCAGATTACAAGATGTCAATGGATTTATTTGATTATTGAAACTCAGATTTGAAAATCCAGACAGGGTAGCAGAAAATGAAGAGAAATTAATGGAAATGAAAAAAGGCAAGCGACCCTTATCAGACTTTATTTGGGACTTTAGAAGGGTCGCGAGCCATCTCATGGATTGACCTGAAAGAATGACTTTACACTATTTTAAGAACACCATTGTCCCAAAAGTAAAGAAGGCCTGTAACATTAGAGACTGTAACCAGAGACTCTGAAAGCCTGTAACATGTAACCAGAGACTCTGAAAGCCACCACCCTCAAATTAGACCGTGACATCAACTCACATAGAAACACCCCTTCCTGAAGGCCCGCCTAAGAGAACTGTGGCCAGGAGACTGCTGACCCAAACCACTGAAGGTACTCATATCTGACCCAAAAGGATGATAAAATGTTACCACTGTGGCCAGGATGGCCATAGAGCCGCTGACTTTCTGGCTACCATACCTGTACCACGAACACCACAATTAAAGTTCTAGTACAGCAGGTCAGAGGTCGGAAAAGTCAAGGAAGACCTTGAGATATTAGCTGGTTTGCTAGACACAGTCTAGAAAGTCCTCTCTATGCAGAAGGGAACAGAGGACTTCCAGACCAACATCACCTCCCTGAAAACCCGACTGATGAAGACGACCCAATGGTGAGTGCTCCCATCATACCTTTTACTGTCAAAGTCAAGTTAGTGGTACCTAACACAGGGGAGGCCAGGGAGTTAGAAGCTGTCATTGATACTGGGTGCTCTAGGTGCCTTATCGGGCTTCCTATCATTGAGCAATTGGGCATAATGACTAACCCACTAAGATGCCCAATCTGATTTGAGAAAGTGGATGGAACATTAATTGGGGGAACCCCAGCTACCCAAATGACAGAGTTGATTAAGATGGAAATTGGTCCTCATCACAAACTCATACACTTTATAGTAGCCCCCAGAATGTCAGAATCAATCATATTGGGACTTGCTTGTCTATATAAATGGGCCTCTGCCATCAAATGGGAGGATGGCTTCAGAAAATCATCATTGGGGCGGGCCCATTGTCCTCCTTCCCCCCACTAAGAAACCACCAACCAACTTGAATCCAAAATCTGAACCAGCAGCCACAGCATCTGACCCTCTCCCAGGAAACCCACAAATACCCAACCAATACAAAGACTTGGCTGAAGCATTCAGTGAAGAGGAGTGTAATGTTTTATCTCCACATCGAGCCACTGATTGTGCCATAGAATTAGAACCCGGGACTAAACTACCTAAACCAAAGATGTATTCCATGACACTGGCTGAAATGACTGGATTAAGGAAATACATTGACAACAATTTGGACCGCGGTTTTATTGAACCTGCCAAATCAAGGCTACCTGCCTCTGTGCTGTTCAAGGAGAAAAAAGATGATGGATTGAGATTATATGGGGACTTTAGGGGCATAAACGCTATGTGCATCAAAAACATGAAGGAATTCCCCCTCATGAAGGAATTATTAAACCACCTGTCAAAAGGCAAGGTATTCACCAAGCTAGATCTGAGAGAAGCTTACTACTGGGTCCTCATCAAAGAGGGAGATGAGTGGAAAACAGCCTTTAATTGACCTATGGGTATGTTTCCAATTCAAAGTCATGCTTTTCAGATTTCAGGGGGATCCCACAGTATTTATGCAACTCATCAATGAAGTGCTACATTGACACCTGTACTGCGGGGGTCCTCGTATACCTCATTAACATCCTTATATTCAGTGAAACCATCGAAGAACAAGTCAAATTGGTCAGACAAGTCCTGGAAAAAGTTTTAGCCACCAAATTATATGTAAAGCTCTCAAAATGTGAATTCCACAAAGAGTCGCTGGATTATTTAGACTACCAAATATCCAACCTGGGAATTGTGATGGACCCTGGGAAGGTGAGTATTTATACTTGGGTCCATTTCCAATTTCAAAAATAATCAATCTGGTTATGGTCCAATTCTTCCTCAACTATTAGGGAAAATTCATCCAGTTTCCCATAGTAGTTTATTAAAACCAGTAGCTACATCAATCATAAAGCCAATACCAGTTGCTCTCCCTGAACCATTAACTGGATAGGGTGAGACACATTATGAAATTAAGAAAATCCTTGATTCTAGACGACACCGAGGACAATTGCAATATTTGGTCGTATGGAAGGGTTACCCTCTATCAGATGTTAGTTGGGTAAAAAGTTGGGATGTACATACTAATAAATTGGTTACTCAATTCCATGAGGACTTTCTCCACAAACTGAAGTGTCCTCGTGGAGTGGGGAGAGGGGGTTAAGGACAACGTATTAACTCCTGGTTGTGTTTTGTTATTTTCTTATAAGAGAAAGGATTTTAAGGGGGGGTGTCTGTTAGCTCTGGAATTCATTGCTGCCACAGAGTTGAAGAATGTGGGAGGGGATGATATAATTGAGTAGTTCTTAGAGGAAAAAAATAGTTTGAAAGTTCAAGGTTACAGAGTGTGATGCAGCAAGTAATTGCAAATGCAGAGTAATTGGTTTATGTGATTAATGAGATGTAGAAAAGTGGGTGGGTCTAGGTTGAATTTTGTAGGAAGTCTAGAAAGGATTTCAGTTCTGAAATTTCATAGACATTGCCAGTTCCTGTTTTTAATAAAGCACTTTGAGATTATGTCTGTCTCGGAGTTACTGATTGAACCAAGTACATTCTGTAACCCTGACACCACCCTTACCATTGGAAGATCTGTTGTCATTATCTTTGTTATTAATGAATCGATGCTTTCACAATTTGGGATGAGAGACTGAATAACAGTGTCTTTATGGCTATCAAATTGAGGCAATCACAATAAGGCATTCGCCATTGAATTCCCCCCAGCTGGCACATATTTTAATATAAAATTAAAACATCTAAAATATAACACCCAACGAACTTGTTTCAGAGATAATTTATGTGGGACTTGGAAGGCCTCCGAATTATTACGATCTTTCCATACCTCAAATGGACATGGATCTCCCCCCTCCAATAAATGCCTCCAGGTAAGTAAAGCCCAGAAAACAGCATACGCTTCCTTCTCCCAGATGGTCCAATTTCTCTCTGTCTGGTGGAATTTCTGAGAGGTATAAATGCAAGGTTGTAACTTTCCTTTATCATTTTTCTGCAATAATGTGGCACCAACAGCTACATCACTTGCATCCACTTGAACAATAAAAGGATTATTAGGATTTGGATGCCTTAATCCCAGTTTTTTTGAAAATAACATTTTTAATCTATCAAACGCTTTCTGGCAATCAGATGACCATGATAGTATTCTATTAGGTTTTGATTTGTCACCACCTAAATGCTTCGTCTGAAGGAGATCAATTAAAGGTAATGCAATGTCTGCAAACCGTGGAATGAATTGCTGATAAAAATCAGCGAACCCTGAGAAAGTTTGTAATTGTTTTCTTGTGATCAGGAGATTTCCATTCCGATACTGTTTTTACTTTATTTGGATTCATTTCTATACCATTTGCGGAGATACGATATCCTAAATAATCCAACTGCATAGTATAAAAAGGTCTGAAACACTTTTTCCAATATGTTTCTATATTAGAAAGAAACAGAGGAAAAAGTAATGAGAAGGAATGTATTTTCTTGTGTCAGTAGCTTGTAAACGTGGAAACAATTTCAGAACAAAATTTATTCAAAGCACAAACAGAATAAGACAACTTTGGAACTCAAATTGTAAAATTCAGGTTTTGACTTTCTGATGTTCATGTATCCATGTTAAACTGCTGGTTCTTGAGATCTTTTTTCTAGAAGTCCAAGTAAGCTACTACAATCAGTTGTAGGGAAAGTTTTTTTTTCCTTAAAATTACTAAGTACTAGCCTTTAACATTTTAACCCATGAGTTCTCCAATTTAAAGATCTCAATTATGTTACTCTTAGTTCAAATTCGTAACCCTAAGGCTCAAATTATAAATTGGATGGTGCTGTTTTTCAGATCACTATCCTGCAGTTAATATAATTAACACACACTAGACTGTGGGACTTTTGTAGTAGCAATGGTAGTAATAGCAGTAGTACTAGTGGAATAAATACAGAAGGTTTAATATACTGTTCATTGCAGATCAGGATCAAACTAAGAAGCTTCATTTATTTTATAAAGCTTAAAACTTGTAAACCTTTGGTTTCACCCTGACTAAGATTCATCAGATTCCCCTCAAAATTTAGGGGCACATATAATCCTAGTGTTTGGAAAAGTGTCTCAATTTTGAATTCTAGTAATTCTCAGAAAGGCCAACACAGCATGAATTCTAGTCATATATTTATTAAGTTCGCTATGTGACATTCTAACGCAAGTTTCATTTTTAGTAACGTAATTAAAATGTAGAAGGGGATTGACATTAATAAAGAAGATTTGGGGAACTCTGAAAGTGACTTATATGCTGTTACCGAAAAAGCTTAAGAAATATTAAAGAACCATAAGGAATATATATGTATAGAAGAAAGAAAAAGTCCAGCCTGCCAAAAAAGGTACATTCAAATAGTCAGAAATTATAGACTTGGTGTCTGTAACAGTAAAGCTAAGAAGGAGATGCAACTCTAAAAAAAATGCTTAGATAGATAGATAGATAGATAGATAGATAGATAGATAGATAGATAGATAGATAGATAGATAGACAGATGATAGAGACAGAGACAGACACAGAGACAGAGATAATTTAAAGAACCAGCATAATAACTTACTCAGTGAAGACTGCAGCATTAACAGATAATAAAGGAACACTATGTTCAATTTCTATTTTTTTCTCTAGTAGGAATGTATATACACCTGCTCAAAAAAATAAAGGGAACATAAAAATAAGATATCCTCGATCTGAATGAATGAAATATTAAGCACTTTGTTCATTACATAGTTGAATGTGCTGACAACAAAATCACACAAAAATTATCAATGGAAATCAAATTTAGCAACCGGTGGAGGTCTGGATTTGGAGTTACACTCAAAATTAAAGTGGAAAAAAACACTACAGGCTGATCCAACTTTGATGTAATGTCCTTAAAACAAGTCAAATTGAGGCTCAGTAGTGTGTGTGGCCTCCATGTGCCTGTATGACCTCCCTATAATGCCTGGGCATGCTCCTCATGAGGTGGCAGATGGTCTCCTGAAGGATCTCCTCCCACACCTGTATTAAAGCATCCCCCAACTCCTGGACAGTCTGTGGTGCAACGTGGCATTAGTGGATGGAGCGAGACATGATGTCCCAGGCGTGCTCAATTGGATTCAGGTCTGGGGAACCGACAGGCCAGTCCATAGCATCAATGCCTTCATCTTGCAGGAGCTGCTGACACACTCCAGCCACATGAGGTTTAGCATTGTCGTGCATTAGGAGGAGCCCAGGGCCAACCACACCAGCATGTAGTCTCACAATGGGTCTGAGGATCTCATCTCGGTAATGGCACTCAGGCTATCTCTGGTGAGCACATGGAGGGCTGTGCAGGCCCCTAAAGAAATGCCACCCCACCCACTGCCAAACCAGTCATGCTGGAGGATGTTGCAGGTAGCAGAACGTTTCCATGGCATCTCCAGACCCTGTTACAAGTGCTCAGTGTGAACCTGCTTTCCTCTGAGAAGAGCACAGGGTGCAAGTGGCGAATTTGCCAATCTTGGTGTTTTCTGGCAAATGCCAAACGTCCTGCACAACCCCCACCTGTGGACATCAGGCCCTCATACCACCCTCATGGAGTCTGTTTCTGACCGTTTGAGCAGCCACATGCACATTTGTGGCCCGCTGGAGGTCATTTTGCAGGGCTCTGGCAGTGCTCCTCCTGTCCCTCCTTGCACAAAGGCGGATCGCGGTCCTGATGCTGGGTTGTTGCTCTCCTACGGCCTCCTCCACATCTCCTGATGTACTGGTCTGTCTCCTGGTAGCGTCTCCATGCTCTGGACACTATGCTGACAGACACAGCAAACCTTCTTGCCACAGCTCACATTGATGTGCCATCCTGGATGAGCTGCACTACCTGAGCCACTTGTGTGGGTTGTAAACTCCGTCTCAAGCTATCACTCGAGTGAAAGCACCATCAGCATTCAAAAATAACCACACCATCAGTCAGAAAGCATAGGAACTGAGAAGTGGTCTGTGGTCACCACCTGCAGAACCACTCCTTTATTGGGAATGTCTTGCTAACTGCTTATGCTTTCCACCTGTTGTCTATTCCATTTGCACAACAGCATGTGAAATTGATTGTCAATCAGTGTTGCTATCTAAGTGGACAGTTTGATTTCACAGAAGTGTGATTGACTTGGAGATACCTTGTGTTGTTTTGGTTTGTTTTGAATCAGTTAGGAGGTCCAGATGTTATTATTTTAGGACAAAAATTACACCAGTCAGTAAACTATCTGAAAGCCAACTTATTGTGGTGACTGAACAACCAACCTAGAAATCAGGAGACTATGAGTTCTAATTCTGACTTATGTACAAAACCAAAACCTTTATGCACAAAACTGGGTGACTATGGGCCTATCACACACTCCCAGTCCCAGGAAAGAGGCAATGGAAAACCACTTCTGAAAAATGTTTGCAAGAAAAGTAAATAGACTTAAATCACTCAAGCTTCTTTAGGGAGAATGTAACACTGTTACATCATCTCTATTGAGAAGGCCCTTTTTTTCTGGTCTTTATTTAAAGGTTTCTATGTTTATTCTAAATTGTCCTTAGCTCACAGCATTGTGGAAAGATCATCCTACCCCCCGCTTTTACTGCCTTTACTGGCTTGTTAATTCTGAATTTGTCCTTTTAATTCCATTAGTTACACAGTGTACTTTTAGCTAAGGACTTTTGATGTTGTCTAGACAGAAATAAGTAGAGGTAGGTGGTCTTTTACAGTTTAATGCTGCAAAATAGAGTTGTTTAAGGGGAAAAAAATCTAGCATTCTAAATTGGGCACAACATTTGACTGAGTGTCAGGACAATTTAACAAAACACCATCACGCTAACATTGTAGTAACAATTACTACCCACCTGCCTTCAATTGAGGACCTGTACAGTACACAAGTCAAAAAGAGGGCTGTGAAAATATTTACAGACCCCTCACATCCCGGACATAAACTGTTTCTACTTCTTCCTTCAAAACGATGCTATAGAGCACTGCACATCAAAACAACTAGACACAAGAACATTTTTTCCTGAATGCCATCACTCTGCTAAACAAATAATTTCCTCAACCCTGTTCAACTATTTACAAAGTGTGCACAACTATTACTGTTAATCTTCTCATCACTCCTTATCACCCATCCCCTCCCACTTGTGATTGTAGGACTGTAACTTTGTCGCTTGTATCCTTGCAATTTATTTTGACTGTTTCCTAGTATGATTTGATTGTTGATTGTACCCTATGACTATCATTAAGTGTTATACGTTATGATTCTTGTTTCTTGATCCCACTGCACTTCTTGAAATCTCTGCAAAGGCAGTTCTGGTTTGAAACCAATGCAGTGACCCTCCTAAAATAGGTTTCAAGCACCCATAAAGAGTAAGATGTATTATCATTTTTAATACTCTTTGTTTTACAAAATGCTGTCCCTGTTTTATAAGTTTCATTTCTTCAGGTGCATTTTTTATGCATCAACACATCTTTCTCCCACAAAACCATTTCTTTTTGCTTTCTAAATAATTGAAAAACATCTTTGCATTTGAAAAGGTACATTGCCTAAAGCAGATCTTTTTTTAAAAAAAAAATGAGATGTATTTGGTATATTCAAAAACTCTGAAGTCCAACCAATAGTTTTAAAATCCAGAACAGTATGAAAATAAGTTAAGGAAATGAAAGATGAAATGTACTGAAAGTTTCTTTTAATTTCATTCTTTCAGATAACTATTTCCCAAATTTTAGAAGGTTCTGGTTTATGTGTATGATGTTCCATAAATTATAAAATGTAAAAAGTCAACTAAAAATACAAGTAGAAATATAACAATATATTGCTTGGGAACTTTATTACAACATATAGACTGAATAGACATTCTATTCTATACATGAAGCATTTTTATTAGTGCTGTGCCAAAAAGAAGAAAAGGAAGGAAGGAAGGAAGGAAGGAAGGAAGGAAGGAAGGAAGGAAGGAAGGAAAGAAAGAAAGAAAGAAAGAAAGAAAGAAAGAAAGAAAGAAAGAAAGAAAGAAAGAAAGAAAGAAAGAAAGAAAGAAAGAAAGAAAGATGGATGGAAGGAAGTACATGTACATATAGTGACCAAGCTGAGGTATCAGGTCCCATATAATGCCCTAAAATTTCTCTAGCTTCCCACACCTCAGTTAAATCTTGAGATAACTTTTTCAGAACAGAAAGTGTAGATAGTTATAAATACTAGCTTAAGAAATTCTATATCACTCTTAAAAAAAGGTGCAAACAGAGATATCTTCAATGGGGGAAAAGGTTTTGCCCATGGACAAACCGTGTCCTTCCCTACATGTTTTCACTACTTCTTATGTTTATTTGTGAAAGTAGAAGACAGGTTATTGACACAATATTAACAATTACCAAACCATGACATTTCCATGTCAGAATCTGAGATGTTAAAGAGCCTGGGGAGAGGAGGGGGAAGAGAATGCTATTTGCTGCCAAATTTTGTGATAGTGTGAACTGACAATCTTCTTCTGTGATTTTTCATCCATTAAAAAAAATCCATAACATGCAGTTAACCTACTAAAATTAGTACAGGTGTACAAGTGATTTCAAGGTCAGCTAAGCAACATTACAAAGTAATGATTCTCAACTAATTCTCAATGAGAAATGAAGTATATATTAGTAGAAAAAGACTCCAGGTATTTGCCTATTTGATCAGGAGCTATTAAACTTTCAGAACTTGCCAAGTTTATCATGCATGGCTTTCCTGGTTTTCATTTGAGCAATTAGAAATACTTTTAAAAAGTTTGCCTGAGTGCATCAAAAAACAATGAATGTCTGGAGTTGTATAAAGAGTATTACCACTTCTTTTCTATGAGATACAAGTTGGCTGTAACTAATTTAAGTATTGTTAACTTTCTATTGTTAACTGTTAAAAGTTTTAGCTTTCCTCTTTAGTATATCTACTTGCCAGTCTTGGAAGAGCTGTCCTTAACTTTATGTAAAACTGCCTCTTCATGTCAAGTCAGTAATTTCATTCCTTCATTTTATTCTTCAAAACTGCTAGATTCCTACCAAGTGTAGTAAGCTAACAACATAAAAAAATAATAAATATACCAAAAATGCATAGTTGAATAAGTAGAAGCATCTGGAAATCATGTTGACCATGCAATTCATAAAGCTAATGGACAAACAAAGCCCATGGACAAACCGTGCCCCTCCCCACATATTTTCACTACTTCTTATGTTTATTTGTTCTCTCACCCCCCAATATCCTTTGATCTTTGATCAATGCAGTGAAAAAATCCTACAAATAAGAATAGCTGAAGAAACCTCAAATATTGAATTAACTCTTGGAATTCCATTATGAAATTCCTTGAATGAAAATTCCTTAAATGAAAATTATAATTATAATTTATAATTAAAATTTTAATCCTAACTGATTGTTCCAAGTTCTGACTCAGGCTTTGGACAGGACCCACTCTGGGAAATCTGGAAAAA
The DNA here is from genome assembly GCA_033807585.1 of Hydrophis major. NCBI lineage: Eukaryota > Metazoa > Chordata > Lepidosauria > Squamata > Elapidae > Hydrophis > Hydrophis major. The sequence continues at coordinate 21,677,925 of CM066331.1, forward strand.
TTGCCCCCATTAATTTATTTTTATAAATGAAAAAGTTATGTTTGCATTATTTGCAATATTTTCAGAAGTCTTGTCTGGAGAAAAAGTGTGATTAGCTGAAATTTCAAACTACACTGAGACTGATGATACTACAGTTTTTGTTGATGTTGTACTATAGACGTTCTATGAGGGTAGATGGGCTCCAATATTGACTTGTGATATCATAGCCCATAAAAGACAGATGTAGATCTATCTAGTTAGTCTGTCCTTGCTTCTTCATATTTTTCATGTATGAATGATCAAGGTTCTTTCTGGGAGAACAAGCAAAGTTCAATAATACTATCTGTCTATATATCTATGCCTAGGAAAGACAAATGGACAGGGAAACTGAATTGTATCAACATTTTAAGTAGGGAAACTGAATTGTATCAACATTTTAAGTAATAAAACTCAGCAGGATATGCTGTTGTTATGGTAGACCTCCTGATGTGTCTCAGCGTGATTATAATGTGTCTTTCTTTAAAAAGAAGCACAATCCTTTTTGGTGATCCATAGTACTAAATATAATTAAATTTCTATTGTAAACTGACCATCCAACTATGTACATTTACCTTGAGAAGAGGTAGAACAACTTCTTTAGAGATATATAAGCAGCACCTTGCTTTTGTGTGTGATAACTTTGTTTCAACATACACCTACTGAAATTAGTACAATTCTTATGTATTTTTTCCTATTTTTATCCTCCTTCTATTGCAAATGAAGTTTTTGCTCACTCATCCCTTGAAATACAGCTGAAATTGAAATCCCACTCGTGCCTAAATTCTTGCACAAGATTGCAAAATAATTTTAAAAACAGATGCAAGAAGAGTGATGAAGTATTTATGATTTTTCTTTATACAATGTTGCATTTTTTAAAGCAGTCTATTTGAAAATGTTCAGTGTAAAAAGGAGAACTTCTGCCTTTTATCCATCCTCACCGGATATTCCCTATGTCAAAATCCTCTCTATCAGGGGTGACAAACTCAAGGCCCGAGGGCTGGATCTGGATCATTGGGTGCTTAGATATAGCCCATAGGGCTGCACTGGAAATATCGAAGGACTGGCCCATGGTGCCTCTGCCAGTGAAAACAGAGTTTGGGGGAGCTGCAGGAAGCCACCCTGAGCTCCATTTTCACTAGCAGAGGGTTGATATATATTGTGGTGAACATCTTTTAGAAAGCATGAAAACATACGTAGGCAATTTCATGTTCGTAAGCGTACTGGAAAGCATTAAGGTTGTTCAAAGACATTTTTGACCTTCTTAGGAGGACTAGATTGCAGCATCTGCAGGAGTCCTGAGCATGCTGACTTAGTAAGACTAAATGGTTCTGATTTGTTCTTTAGTTCTTAGCCAATTTGGAAAAAAATGTAGCAGAGAATACTCAGGAAGAGAAGGTGACATTATACAAGAATTCTGATTGGCTTGAGAAGGCTAACTGATAGGTATCTAAAAATAATAAGAATGGCTTTCAAGGGTATAGAAAAAAATACCTTAATTGCTTTTCTTATCAGAGCACTGCTTGAATGAGTTTAGTATATTTCCCATCTTTTAAAATAACCTTTGCCTGTTGGACTGTTTGGGAAGACCTCTGAGATTATCAAAAAGTTATACTCCTTCCAGATTTTGATCTGATATTCACTTTTGATCTGATATTCATGCTCAATGAAATCCCTATACATCAGCAGTGGAGAAAGCAATTGAACATGCTTGTATTACTTTACATCTGTTTCTTTCCCAGTTAAGAGAGAAGTTAATGGATGAATGAAGACCGATGAACTCACGGGGAATCATTACATCAGATCATGGGTGCACCTCAGAATTACAACAACTTCAAGGACATCCTATACAATTATATAAACCTAAAGAACTTTTAGCCTATAACTGATCAGAGTCAATCATAGGGTTAGATAAAATTAAAAATGGGTTCCATGAATTGACCTGGGTTATCAAAAACACAGATGAATTATAAATGAAATAAATGATTAGCACATTGGATGTATATCAAATATATAAATGTATCTTGGCACCTTATCTGTCTGCTTAAGCTTCTGCTTATTGCCCCAGTATCTAAAAATAAATTGTTCAAGAATAAGCAGATTAAATTTCAGTAGTAGAATGAACGATATGCAAGTAGATTTTGGTTAACTGCAAGGAAGGAACAGTATGTGCTTGACCAACAGAACAGTGATATTATTCTTGTTCAGAAGTTGAAAATATATGCTTAGAAGTTTCTTACATGTAGGAAAATGTGGCAGAAAAAGCAAGACATATGCATTTCATATTGAAGTACTGAAGTGATACTGATAATTGTATAAATTGTTGAAAAAATAAACAAGTTTCATTTTTAGTTTTTCTTTGAATGATCTTACTGAATAGGAAAGAGCACAATTCATAATGAAGGGGACTTTACTAGTGGCACTGTCTCCTATGTTATTTGTGTTGTTTGCATATTAAAGCAATTTCAAAATCAGAATTGTTCTTAAAGTTTTATACTATGTATAAAGTCTTAGGATAAAGGTTAGCAATAAAGCAAAAAAGTAAACAAAGCCCTTGGTATAAGTCATTCGATACATGAATTTATTACATATATTTGGTACAAATAATTGCCTCATGGAAGATAATTGAATTAGTTTATTTGGGATTGTGCATAAAACACTGAGCCATAAACTAACTCAATGGGCTGAATATGGACAACAAAAAATTAAACACAAAAAAGATGAGGGGATCAAACTATTTTTCAAAGCACCAAAAGGCAAGACAAGAAACAACAGAGAGAAACTAACTGAAGCAACTAGAACTAAGCAGAAATTTTCTGACAGAACAATTAATCAGTGAAATGGCTAGCTTTAGAAATTGTGGGTCTCTAATTCTGAAGGTTTTCAAAGTAAGACTAGGTAGCTCTTTGTCTGAAATGGTATAGGGTCTCCTCCTCAAGCTGGGGAGGTGGATTAGAAGACCTCTGAAATCCCTTTCTATCCTACCCTACCCTATCCACTACACTTCCAACTAACTTGTTAAGTTATGTTGCAAGAACACTGTCTTAATCATATCTGGGGTAACATAATATTTGCAGAATCATTTCATCTCAATCACATTCATATATAATCACCTGTTTGAATTAAATCGATTTATATTTTTGGGGAAATTTAAGTGAAACACATTTCATTTGTCCCCTCTATAACTCTTGAAGTGAGTTGTTAACAGATAATCAATAATTTCAATTCCACAGGTAATTCCAATTTTTATTTTCTTGGAACAAGGAGAATATCAGTTATGTGGCTATTTCTTTATCTTCCTCTACAATGAAGGCTGCAAAAATGAAGGGATTGTTGTATCACAACCACTTAAACATATAATTCATATAATTCAGGACTGGGTATCACAGTTGTGTGATACAGTGGAAAGATCAGCTTTCAAGTTTTCTTAGAACAAAGATGAAATGGGAATGTAAGAATATTTGCTGTAAATTTATTGTTATAGCTTGTATTATTCATGCAACTATTTGGAAAACTTCCAATCCATTAAAGCAGGGATCTCTGATACCTGGTCCGCAGACAGCTATCAGACCACAGCCTGGAGAAGGTTATATGCACAAAACCATCCCCTCCCTTCCTGCAGTCCCCAGCTGCTGCCATTGCTGGTCTGTGAAGCTGGAAAGATTGGGGACTGCTGAATGAAAGGGTAACATAATATTTGCAGAATTGTTCTTCTTGAACTCAAAATGCAAAATATAATTGTAGATTAAAAAGTTTTTCTTCAAAGATGAATGAATGGATAATGTACAGTAAAGACTTAAGCTGTTCTCAGTTTTGTTGTTGCTGTTGTTTTTGTTTTGTTTAATATTGACCACAATAAGTAAGGCAGTAATAAAGCATGCTCATCATCTTTATAAGTTTATTCAAAAGTAACTGTTACTGAATTTAGTAAAATCCAAGCATCTATGGAAATGCAATATAATTCCCATAGATCCTTGAAATAAACACATAACAAATCACAATACAATTCCATCTATAATTACTTTAAAATATAAGAGAAAAGACTTAGAAAAGCAAGGAAAAAATAAGCAAAAACTTCAATTACTCAATGCATATGGATTTCATCTCCCCCCTTCCTCCCCAGCTTGATAACCATGGGAAAAATCTTGGTTTCTCTAGAAAAGTAATCCTTCATTGGAAAACTAGATTAATAAAATATTATTTTCCAGTGGTTGTAGTCCAGTTGAGAAATTCCAGTGGAACAGTCATTTCTGTCTTTTTCAATATAAAAACAAAACCAAAAAAAGTCTTGTTCCAACTTAAAGGCTGCTGAAAGGCAAGAAAACCATTGGAGGACAGAAAAAAAAAAGTGATGAGTGGTAGTAATAATTACTTATTTAACAAAGTTTGTGACACAGACCTTTAGCAAAGTGTGTGACATAGACACTTTGCAATGAATAGCTAGAAAAAATGTGGGATGATAAGAATGCTTGTTTTTGTTTCATACATGAAGAATGATGCTAAGCCTTTTAGTGAATGTTATCTTAAAATGGAATCTGTCTTCCTTTTTCAAGCATTGCATTCTGAAGTCAAATACAGAATGCTCTGAAGAAATGATTTTTTTTTCTGATTTTTTTTTTAATGGTCTGATTTCTGATGCCAGATTTGCATTCATTTATTCTTTCATCTTAACCATATTTCATCAATTTTAAACAAAATGTTGAGATATTAATTTCTAGATTCTATCATATGAGACTTAAAAAAGATACCTAACATCAAAAACGTCATCAAAAAGCACAACAAAGAATGTTTTTTTTCTGTGCCAACTCAGAAAGCTTAAACTGCCCAAGGAACTGCTGATACAGTTCTACAGAGAAATTATTGAGTCTGTCATCTGTACCTCTGTAACTGTCTAGTTCAGCTCTAGTTCAACCAAACAAGACAGACACAGACTTCAAGGAGTAATTAGACCTGCAGAAAAAACAATTGTGACCAACCTGCCTTCCATTGAGGACCTGTATACTGCATAAGCCAAAAAAGAGGGCTGTGAAAATATTTACAGACCCCTCACATCCTGGACATAAACTGTTTCAACTCCTACTCTCAAAATGATGCTATAGAACACTGCACATCATAACAACTAGACATAAGAACATTTTTCCCTGAAAGCCATCACTCTGCTAAACAAATAATTCCCTCAACATTGTCAAACTGTTTACTAACTGTTTACTACTCTGCATTACTATTACTATTAGTATTAATCCTCCCTTCCTTTCACCCATCTCCTCCCACCTATGACTGTATGATTGTAACTTTGTTGCTTGTATCCTAATGATTTTTTTTACTGTTTCCTAATATGGTTTGATTGCTTATTGTATCCTATGACTATTATTAAGTGTTGTATCTTATGATTCTTGACTCTTGATGAATGTATCTTTTCTTTTATGTACACTGAGAGTACCATGCACCAAGACAAATTCCTTGTGTGTCCAATCACACTTGGCTAATAAACTATTCTATTCTATTCTATTCTATTCTATTCTATTCTAATTTTGGAAAAAAAAGGTTATTGTTGTTTGGATAAATCTGAGCTCATTGTTGCAAGTATTAAAGAAATATCTCCAAATCTAAGTTTTCATAAATTCTCTCTGGTCCTTCCGCTTCTGCTACAAACAATCTCTGCTGCAAAATAAGATCAACTATGAGGTACAATATTTACATTTGTTGTCATTTGTGTTTCTGTTTTCACAATTACTCTTTGTTGCTATACATTTTTTTCACTGAAAAGCATTTCAGTTTATTTGTATTATACCTTAGCCTATTACAGGAATCTTGGGAGATTCAGTGGCATATGAATTAATCAAATCTACCAGATAAAACACATAATAAAATGACAACAACAAAACCTAGATCAAGGTCCTCTTATCAGTAACATAAAATACCTACACCATATATCCATGCCAGGATTCCCAAATAACAGCCTGACCACAATGTCTGTCTTTGAAAAAATAGGCACGATTGGAATCTTTTTTTATCTCTGTTCTCTTCCAGTTCTGTTCCATAGAGCAGGTGCTCTGAGAGAGCTTACTTCTTGACCTCATCATGTCATGTTACTTTTTAAAAAAATCTTGCACTCTGTTGTATCTGGTGGGATGGGTAGAAAACATCAGGAAGAGGCTGTCCCAAAGGTGCTTTTTCGGGAGGCAAATGGACTTTCTTGTTTTTTTTTTCTTTTGGAGATGTTTCACTTTTCATCCCAGAAGCTTCTTAAATTCTGACAGGATGGTGGGGAATGGAAGGATTTATATTCCTTACAGACAGCTGGTCATTGTCATATTTTTAAAGGGTAGTTGAATTACATGGAGGTTTATGTATGTCCTCATGCACACCTGAGTAGTGCTCCTGGTTCCTGTAGTCTGCAATTTTTCTCTGGAAATCCATTCCTACTCCCACAATATTCAAAGGGTGTTCATCCCAAATTATATAGTAAAAAGTGATTCTCGCTCATGCAAGTCATAGTTGTCCCAAAGGTGCTTTTTCAGGAGGCAACTGGATTTTCTTGTTTTTTTCTTTTGAAGATGTTTCACTTCTCATCCAAGAAGTTTCTTCAACTCTGACAGGATAGTGGGGAGTGGGAGGATTTATATTCCTTGCAGCTGGTCATTTGCATCCTTTTAGAGGATAGTTGAAGCATTTGGAGGTTTATCTGTGTCCTCAGAGTCATCTGTATAACTACAGGAACCAGGAGCAAAACATCTTCAAAAGAAACAAAAAAACAAAAAAAATCCAGTTGCCCCTTGAAAAAGCACCTTTGGAACAACCATGACCTGAATGACTGAGAATCTCTATAGATGCCATGTCGGGTTTAGAGGTGGCAACAAGCATATTGAATTAGACTCAGGGGTGGGATTCTCCCAGTTCATACCTATTCTCCAGAACTGGTTGTTAACATTCTAAGCAGTTGGGAGAACTGGTTGTTAGAAGAAATTACTGGCCTAATCCTGTAAGGAAGGCAGGAAGGAAACATTCTGGTGTTGCTTACAGAAACTGCCTCTCCATTAACCCTTATTACATTCTTGGCAGGACTGGACTTCCTGTCTCAAGAACCTATCTGGAGTTTCTTTCCCTCTTTTGATGGTACTTTGCTTGTATGGAGTGACCATTCAAAGTTACAATGGCACTGAAAACAGTGACTTATGACCATTTTTCACACTTACAACTGTTGCAGCATCCCCATAGTCATGAGAGTCCAGGCAAGGAGATCCATGCCTCGATGGGAGTGATATTGAGTTGGCTACGCCCAGCCAATAACATTTAATGGATAGGTGATTAATGGATATATATCCACATCCACCCAGTCACATGACCACCAAGCCATGCCCATCAACTGAGCCATGCTCACAGAACCAGTTGTTAAAAAATTTGAATCCCACCCCTGATTAGACTCAGAAACTTACTGGGAACCACTGCAGCTTACATAGCAGCCGCATTTTATAGACACAGCCATTCTTGTGCTGCAGCTGTTCTTTCACACGATGTCAAAGCTTCCAATGCTTTTCAAGGGTAGCCCCATGTACAGCACATTGCAATAGTCCAGTGAGACCAGTCTTTACATATGAGAGCTGGTGCCCACAGAGGGAGAGGGGAAACTGGTATGACGAACTGCAGCGAAACAGCAGTTTCCAAGAAGTAGAGAATAGATTCCAGCAATGTGATGAAGAGAGAGAGAGAGAGAAGAGAGATAACAGCCCAGAACTGGATAGGAGAAAAGGAAGTATAGCCACTCTCTGAACCTTTTAGTACCCTAGAGTAGTAGTGTTTTTTCTGGCAAGATTCTGTGTATTATTTGTATGCAGATAAACAACTGATCTCTGGATAAATTGTTCTACATCATTCTTGGGCTTAGCCTGACATTTTTGACACTGAATAAATATAGTAACAAGTGTACTTCATTGGAGAGGCCACTTGGAAATCTTGAAAAGGCACATTCAAAATAAAGTATTTGTAGTTATTCAAAGGTGAACCTGAGAGGTAATTTTCTGTAGTGATTAAGGCATCAGGCTAGAAACAATGAGATTATGAGTTCTAGTCCTGCCATAGGCACAAAACTAGCTGTGTGACCTTATACTAAGTCACTTTAGCCTTAGCAAGGAATGTCAAACCACTTTTAAAAACTCTACCCAAAGTTTAGCTTGCAAGGATTTGTCCAGGCAGTTTTCTAGAATTGGACATGATTGAAGAGAAGGGAAAGATAAATGATTTTAGGAGTTTGTGTATTTATTTATCAAATTTGTATGTAGTGTAATCACCTATGGCAGTTCACAAGACAAAGAAATAAAATTAGGCAGAATGAACAATATATGACATCCAAAACCAAAAGCTGGAAAAAACTTGTCTTTATCAGACAATATGGAGACAACGAAGCACATGGAACACATAAATTCTCTTGTTTGAAGAACATTTGAAAGTAATTTCAAAATAAATGAAAGTAGTGCAACAAAGCTGGTGATTGATTGATTATGACATGACATTATTCTAAGCCTGTGTTTGGCCTTCCTTCTCATACCTTGTCCAATAGCCATCTGCCTACTCACTGGAATATCATTGGAATATTTTGATCACCAGATTGTTGCGACCAGCAGGAAAATTCTGTTCAAGGACTCTCAAAGAAGTTGAAATACATCTCTCACAATTTAGGTTTTCTATCTCATGCTTAAAGAATCCAGGCAAAAATCCAGAATTTTCCTCAGAATTATGCAAAGATCATAACTATCTGGTGCACACTAATGGATCCTTATCTTCTAAATATATATTAATGATCCTTCAGCTCAGAGGTGGTATTCAGCAGGTTCTGACTAGTTCTAGAGAATTGGTAGCATAAATTTTGAGTAGTTCGGAGAACCAGCAAATACCACCTCTGACTGGAGATTTTGCAATATCCTTCCCCTGCCACATCCACCAAGCCATGCCCACAGAACCAGTAATAAAAAAAAAATTGAATCCCACCACTGCTTCAGCTGGATCTTGAACATGGTGAATTCACTGACACATTCATGTAGTTTTATTGGTAACAATTTGGTAGTGATTTGCCACTGTCCTTTGCCAATCTAACCTACAGCTCAGATATTCTTGGCCTCTCATCCATGTACTAACCCAGTTTGATACTGCTCAAACTTATCAAGTTACAAGAGAAAAATAGATGATGAAGAAAGACTACATCTGACCCTTTCTAAGATGTCCCTCATTGTCTGTAGTGGCCAAGTAACACATTATAGAAGAGATAAACTCTGGACAATGGCTATCAGTTTACAGCATGGAACACCATTTAGTTTGGAAGAAAATTAATTGCATTTGGAAAGAAAACAAGCTTTCTGAATTTCTATCCCCCTTTTCCCTTGGCAACAATGACAATCAAAGCTCATTTTCATTTCCATAATAAAATGGGTGTTTGTGTACTAATGCATGGAGTTACAGAGATGGGCAAAGAAATGTATGCATCTGTCTTTCTCTCTACCCATCAACTCTATTTCTTCTTTACTGTACATCTGTTGCCAGTGACAAAGTCCCATAAAAATTTTCAGCCACTGCCAACCGTTTCAGGAAGGGTGGTCAGCACATCTGAAGCACATTTACCATCTGCTCACTCTTTGTATACTAAAGAGCCCCTAGAGTAAGTCATCCAGTTATTTACTTTGTGATACTTGAAATTAAGACTATCTCACACCCACTGAGTAAATCTTATATATTCCAAAAAGAAAGCAAAAGGAAATTATGGTTGAATTATCTGAAAATGGACACAAAATAATGATGGGTCAATGGTCTTCAACCCAACCTTCTGAAGGATAAACAACATCTTTTAAAAAAAAGTTTTTATATAATTGATATTTCATGCATGAACACCTAGAAAGCAGTTTTACTCAAAAGACAAACCTATTTTCATTTGAGATCAATTTCAATTGCAGATTTTGGGAAAACTAGGGATTAGGGAAAAGAATCCTTTTGCAATATTTGCTGTTTTTGGTGCCCAAGACACTGAAGAGATGAAATTAGAAAAAGTTCTTCAGATTTTGCTTTAATGGAATAAAGGTATAATAGACTAGTGACAATATTGTATCACAGGAGTAAGGTCAACTAAAGTTTGAGGGAAAACTCCTAATTTTAAAGCTGAACAACAACTATCCTTATGATTTCAAGTACATCCAAAGTGGTGCAAAGGAATATGATGTTCTTCCACCATGAAGATATTAAAATAGAATAATAAAATAACAAAATTGAAAGGGACTTTGAAAGTATTCTAGTCCAACCCCCTGATTAAGCAGGAAACCCTATACCAGTGATGGCGAACCTTTTGGGCACTGAGTGCCCAAATTGCGTGCACGCATGGGTGCATTCCCAGAATGCAAGGTACATCTCATGCATGTGCCTGCACCCCCTGTGCATGTGCCCACAACTCCCACTCTTGTGCACACTCCTGTGCATGTGTATGCCCCTATGCATACACCACACACCCCCACGCATGCACAGCAGAGATCCAAAGGTTAGCTGGATTGCAGGAGGCATGTGCAGATGTACAATGGAGCTGAGCTGGGGCAATATACACATGCCCACAGAAAGGGCTCTGTGTGCCACCTGTCGCATGTGTGCCATAAGTTTGTCACCACTGCCCTATACCATTTCAGACAAATGATTGTCCAATCTTTTCTTAAAAACCTTCAGTGAGAAGTTAGATGGAGCAGCCAACTTCTGAAAGCAAGCCATTCCACTGGTTAATTGTTCTCACTGTCAGGAAATTTCTCCTTATTTCTAGGTTTGCCTTCTAGTGCTTTGGAAAACAACAAAGACAAATCAGCTTTCTGAAAATAATCAGCATTATTGTACAGTGTTAATATTCAACTTTGCCAATGTCAATGAGTCTCTCCTGTTGTACAATCACTGAGGCTTTTTATTATATAAAGACTAGGATGATGTTAGGGACATTCCATCTCTTATACCTCTCCTATTCTTGCTTTTAGAAGTCTGCAACTTGGGGCATGGAGACCAGTAAGGTGAGTTTGGTTTATACCAGGAGTGCCAAATCCAATTGCATCACAGGCCATATTGTGACATATTGGGATGTTTTTTGCCTTTGTGGAGCTGGGGTGGACCAGCAGGCTGCCAGTTTGACAGGCCTGGTCTGGACTCCCTTATCCAGCCCTGGACTTGGAAATCAATTAACCAACCCACATTGGACCAACTTGGTAGACTGTAGTCCAAGCCTCCTGTGATGCTCCGGGACAAGACATGAAGGCCACACAGCCAGTGGAGAAACTCCACTTTAATGTTCCAACTTTCCCCTCACGCTCCCACATTCATAGCAAGTCCCAGAGCAAAATGCTCTCTCTCACATACACTGCAGCAGCCTCTGGCTGTGAGCAGTCCAGCAAAGCAAAGGAACAGGGAAATGAATCCACAAAGCAAGGAACAAGGCACTGAGTCCATGAAGCAGGGAAACAGCAAAGAGGCCATGAAGCAAGGAAGAAGCATGAGTCCATGAAGCAAAGAACAAGACACTGAGTCCATGAAGCAGGAAAGAAGCAATGAGTCCATGAAGCAAGGAAGAAGCAAGCAGTCCTGCAAATGCCAGATGTCTGCAATGGCACCCAAAACTCCAATAATTCAGTGTTTGTTCCCAACAAACGTCTCTCCCCACAGTGTCTCCTTAAATCTCAGTTCCCAGGTGTGCCTTGTGAACAGGGGGGTGCTCCTCCTGAGTCATCAGGTTGGCCTGTGCTGTTCCCACATTTTGTCCTGTCTCAGTGCTTGGGAATCAGGAGAGTGCAGTCATCACCTGGGTTCCTCATTTCTACTGCTTGCCCTCTCTCAGTCACTGTCCCCGTTCCTCCCGGCTAGCAAGCTGCCCCAATCCTGAAAGGCCCTGGGCTGCCTCATCGTGCTACTTCCCACATTCCTCTAAAGCCAACAAAACTGCCCTCTCAATCTCCGTCAGCTCCAGCTCTGGTTTATCCTCCTCCCTAGATTCAGGCTCCAACAGGGGCATGACACCTCCAATAAATAGGACTTCTTCCTATAGTGGATTGATTCAAGCAGATTATATGTATGTTTCTCTCTCTCTCTCTCTCTCTCTCTCTCTCTCTCTCTCTCTCTTTCTCTCTCTCTCTGTGTATGTGTGTGTGTGTGTGTGATTGTTTAATATATTTTAGAGTGTTTTGTAGAAAAAATTCAGCAAGTCATAGATCAAAGCTGCATGATTCCAAGATGTGGGAAGCTCAGTCATTGTCTCAGCAACATATATCAACATCGAACTTGTAACAATCCAGAATTTGCAAGCACTTGTTATATGAACCCAAGTGTTATATTTTGTTAATCTGCATTTAGGGTTTAGCATATTGTATAAACACATGCAGTATTTATATGAACCCAATACTGGATGAGCAAAAAGAAACCTAACTATAGTGAAGAAAATTGTTCCACAATGGGCATGTGTTTTCAAATGCAAAGAAAAGAAAGCTCTATAGCTTATCTCATGGTTTCTGACCACTGTTTATTATGCATTTATATGTTAAAGTAAATTTGCAAACACTATCTTCTGGTCATTACTTTGAATTAATCAAATGACCATGGAAAGGTAGAACTAGGGATTATAACTTTACTTCCACCCATCATTTGTTCATTCTATAACAACTGGAGAAAAAGGAAATTCAGAGATCACCAACGTCCCAGAGCAGTTCAAAAGTGAGCTTTTAGGAAAAGGCAATTGCTTTCCATAAATGAAAGCACTCTATAATGAGAAATATATTGTTTTAAATATATTGTTTTATGTGTTTAAAACCTGGTGCTTTGCATATATAAAACAGTTAGCAGATGTATTGCATGCTTTAACAGGCTCCAGAAATTAGAAGTACTGCTGTCTACAATTACATTCAATTGGTAAGTTAGCTCTGAGCAGAGAAGAAGCCAGATTTCCTATTACTTCTGGAGTTGTTAATTGTCATCTATGGCATGGGAAGACACTTCTTAATTTAAGGAATAGACCTCACACCTGTTAAAAAAAAAAAGAAATGGTGGCAGTGATACCTCATTGAATTAGTACTGATATTACCAGATATGGCTGAAAATCCAGATCATCACTATCCCAAATGTGCTTTCTTTGTTTTTCCTTGAAGACATTTCACTTTTCATCCAATAAGCTTCTTCAGAACATTTGGGACAATCATGACCTGGATGACTGAAACTCTCCATAGACAGATGTTCACTAGGTGATAAGAAATGCATAAAGTTTTCTATATTTCCTTGAGCCACCTAAGAGATGCTTTAGTCAACAATAGTTGAGGCTGCCTGCTATGTCAGGCACCATTCTCTGCTCTCACCTTTCATGCAAAACAAATGCTTTTTATCAGTGAGCATTGGGGATTTTTGTTCATTCATCCATTCATTAATCCATCTATCCATTTATTCAACAAATGTATATGGTTTCCCAACTCACACATAGGTGACCCTGGGCAGCTTACAAAATTTTTAAATACCACAATATAAAAAACCCATAAAAACATCACCCACTCCATCCATGGCAGTGACAGCAGCACAATGAAATCAACCACTTGATTGGCTCTGTCTCCATCTGTGATACGTAGGTCTTTCAGAAAAGCAACAGGGTACAGCCCAATTATACCTTGGGGTAGCATAAGGTTCCACAGAATAGGGGTCATTATCAGAGGTGGTATTCAGCAGGTACTGATCAGTTCTGGAGAACTGGTAGCAGAATAGTTCAGAGAACTAGCAAATGCCACCTCTGACTGGCTCCTCTGCCTCCCAAGCCCCATCTGATCAGCTGGGTCTTCTTTTGTTGCCCTGCACAGGAGAACAGAGTTGGAAAGCAGGTTAGTGGGGTGGGGAGGGAATAGAGATTTTATGGTATCCTTCCCCTGCCAAGCCCAACAAGCCACACCCAACAAGCCATGCCCACAAAACTGCTAGTAAAAAAAATTTGAATCCCACCACTGACCATCCTCAATTAAGTCCTTTTTTGTTGTCCCATCAGAAGTTGATTCCTAATGAAGGGGACCCATAACATACTGTGCCTTTCTGTCTTGAGGAGGAGGAGGAGGAGGAGGAGGAGGAGGAGGAGGAGGAGGAGGAGGAGGAGGATTTTTATTGTTAATGTTAAGGTTGCAGATATGCTATATATTTTTAACAAATTTAAAATTCACATTACGTGCATTTTTGTTCTTTTTTGTCCATGTGTGTACCTTCCAGTCTGTTTCTTCCTACTTAATAGTATCACATTATTCATTGCTGCAATCTCATATTCAGCTAATACAATTTAAGCCTAGCCAGTCAGCTCAAGTACTTGATAGATGGTTTGAATTACTTGTTTAAAAGAAATATTTAATGTCTGTGAAAGAGCCAGACACATACATGTGTAGAGGAGTATTAATTCCAATATCCTTTTAACCCAGTAGCAATAAAAGGTTATATATAATGGATTTGTTTATAATTAAAAACATGTTAATATCAAGAATTCTACTGAATTTTAAAATTATTCATCTTTCTAAAGTTCCTTTCCACTCCCTTTTATTTCCTTTGCAAATGAAGCTCCTAGTCCTTGAAAACGTTATAATATTTATAGATTGATTTATGAATCTCTAGGCTTTTGCAAATTTCCCATGAGAACATATATTCCAACTATTAAAACTCATTTGGTAACTGCAAGTATCAAACTTATTTCTTTTCTGCTGAATCAGTTTAAGCCTGTCATTCCACCTCAGAGAAAAATAATTTTAAAAGATTTTTTTTAAAAAATAATAATTGTGGAGTATAAACCATCTTGAACAACTCAGTTACTTTCATCTAAATAAATATGAGTCCTTAGAAATGCCTTAAATAGTTTAGTCTGTGTTGTGGTAATGGAAGCAATAAATAAAACGAAACATCAATATACTATTTTTAAAACATTAATTTACAGTTAGCTAAGACAATCCAATCAAGATCTATCCAAACTCAATAAAATATGTTTATCCAGAGCTTTCAGTCCTCATCTTCATGAAGAGATAGCAATAGCACTTAGACTTATATACCACTTAATGGTGCTAAGCAGATTACAGTCAGCATATTTTCCCCCAACAATCTATGCCCCCCCCCCAACTGAGGGATCCAATGTTGTCTGAATACCCTTCTATGATAAGCATGACTATACACCAAGGCATACAGAATGCTGTTACCTTCCCATCAAAGTGGTACTCTACTTGCATTTGCAAGCTTTCAAATTGCTAGGTTGGCAGGAGCTGGAGCAAGAATGGGAGCTCACCCATTATATGGCACTTGGGTCTCTAACTTCCAACCTTCCAGTTGACAAGCCCAGCATCTTAACTGCTATCTATCAAAGTAGTCAATGGGTTTGATTACAACAGTTTGAAGTTTGTTTTCTGTACTCATAGAAACATTCTCAAAAGCATTCCAGCCTTTATCTGAGCATTTAGGCACTCCTTACTTGAGTTGCTACTAACCCCTTCCTTCCCTTTGAGAAAAGCTTTCCAGCATTGAAAATAGGATATTTAATTGTATAGGCATGGTAGGTAAGGATAATCCAGCATGCTTTCTTCATAGAATTCTCCCTTGTTTTGCTGTTATCTAGCAATTGTCTCAACCTTTTTCTTATTTCATTACCTCTGTCCTTTCTTCAGAGCAGCCTTTATGCTTAGCTAACAAAGAGTCTTCATGCACTCATAATCTGATGTTTTCCATGATCCACTGATGGTTTAATGTATACTGCACAAAGTTGGACAAGTCCCTTGCAGTTCCTTCTAATCCCAAAGGTGCCTTTTCAGGAGCACTCGGACTTCCTTGTTTTTTCTTTGAAGACATTTTGCTTCTCATCCAAGAAGCTTCTTCAGCTCTGACAACCTTTACAGACCACAGAAGTTCTTTCTAATAATTCTCAAAGTATTGCACACATTAAACTAGAGCCCAATTTAATGACTCAGGCAACTGTGGAACTTCTTGAGTAACAATATAAGATTGATGTGCTAGGCTGGCTTAACAAACCTCTACTTGCACATGATTTATTTAAACCACATTCACCAAGGTGGAAAGATAATAATAGAATCCCTTTGGTAGCAATTATAATAGTGACAAAGAAGCATTTTCTGATGAGAGCAAGTTGGGTTATGTCAACTATTCCCCTACTTGCTATGAACTGTACATCAGAAAGAAAGTGAAACACAAGTCACATAAATATCTTTCTTTTCCTTAAAGCTGGGGTTAAAGTTGTGACACAGTAACATTCAGTGCTTTTCTTATATATTATTATTTTCAAATCCCCAATGACCTAATTAAAACCATTATGAAAGCAACTTGGCATGAACTATACAGCATGCTGAAGGGATGGTTTGAGACAGGCAGAGAATGGTAGAAGTAGCAAGTCTTCTTCTCATTTTTGGTCATAAAACTATCTGGGTAACTTTTGTTAGGATTTGATCCAGATATTATTTATAGCTGAGGTTGTTTTCAACAAGTTCCATGGTATGAAAAAGAGAGGTAAAATAGTTTTAGCATTAAAATTATTAGTTAGTTAAGAAAGGCTATGGCAGAATGATGGACTATCTTTAAAACAAAAGTTAAAAGCTCTAAAATAAGATGACTATATGAAGAAGACAGCAAGCAATTTCATTTAGTGACATTGCCTTTTGAAACAAGATTTAATAGGTTTTCCAGACTTTGAATAATATATCAATACATATACTATTATTGTATGTTTGAACTATCCAATGATAATGGTATTATGTATCCTAGTACTGATCTAGACAGTTAAGTGATATGTCTATTATAAATGCTTTCAGATTCAATTCAGATATCCATAATTTACAATTATCTCTGTTCCTAAATTCTCAAATTCTACCAATATATATATCCAAAATGTCCAGTTTTCCTCAGATAGAGTTTGCAGTCCTATATGGATCATATTGAAAGAAGACTAATTGCACTGATCAGGATTTATTCCTGAATAAAGCTATGCATTGAATAGCATTGTGAATCTTAGAGTCAGTTCCCCCCATCAATTTGGAATTATTGCCTAAATTTAGACTGCTTTACAATTTAATTGCTAAGCAGCTAATCTTATTTGTCTTTATCTTTATACTTGGGCTATTTTGAGGGAGAAAATAGATCTTGACATCAGACAAAAAAAATCTATCTTCCATTACCTTCCCTTCTCAGCTAGTAAAAGAAAACAGAGGAATTGATGCTAAAATAATTTCTCCTCCCAATTCTGTACTTCAAAGATAGAGTTATTCCAGGAACAGTGACTAATCTTGAAATATGTAAACTTTTAAAGGTGCTTATGGATGATTTGAAGTATTATAGAGCTGTACAGTTCCAGCAGTTAATATCCTCTGTAGGTGCCTTAAAATCTGCTGTTGAAGGAATAACAGAGTGACTTTATTCTTTTGATATGAACATGAAAGTGTTTAAACAGATGGGTATACTTTTTCACAAGAAAAGAATAAACCACTTTAAAAGGACCTATAAAAAGCTATTCTAAGGTTTTAAGGCCTTGCAGAAAAAAAATACAAATACTCAAGATGAATCAATCTATTTATACGGATCATAATAAATACAAATATAAACAATGTATGTTTTTGGAAATTCTGTATATGGCACAACTGAATCAGTTTTTTGAACAATTTAATTTAAAAAAATGTGATTGTTTATCTCTGCATAATAATTTGAAGATAGATTTGAATACCATATGGCTTGGGATTCTGTTTCCATTCATTCTGATCAATAATGATTCTTCAAAAATAATTAAAAATCCTTTCTTATTTTGATTCAGTTTGGAGTTTTGAATTGGAAACAAGGAATTTTTTTTTTTTTTTTTTTTACAAATCTGCTCCCTCAATTTTTTTAAAAGCATAAAATGAGGAAAATTTGGAGCAAAACAAAAGGTGACAAAAATTATTTTATTCATTTTGGGGGGGGCTGTTCCTTAAAACAAACATTTAAAATATCTGATCCAAAAGCTGCTTCATCTACTGAAATTAAATAAGAACAGAAACAGCAATACATTTTGTTTATATTTGGGATTGATCAAATTATTCAAGCACAACTGTATCTTCTAACCTGGTGGACATCATTTAGCTAGGAATGTCTGTCTGTCAGGAAGCGATTCTTTGAGTTTTAGTAATTCCTGAGACTTCAAAGATTGATATCAGCCCTGAAGTATATCAGATAAGGAATCAAGCACCACAAAGATTCAAAAAATGTTATTTTATGATTGTAGGACATAATAACAGAATCTTGAAAGCTTGGCAGAGTTTCTCATCTTATATCAAATAGAATTAAGGCAATTTTGATTTTTCCCCTCATGCTTTCCACTTTCCTGTGATTTTTTTTTCTCTCCTAAAGGTTCTTCAATTCCTTCTTCAAGGTTGTCTCTACATTTGAAAGGGTCAATAAAAAATACTTCCAAGATTTTGAGGACGCTGAAAAAAGAAACAACCAAAATGAACCCATCTTTTTACAGGTCTGTAGAGATTCTGGATAATTCAGTTCATAGTTGTCTCAAATACATTTTTTTTTCCCAAAAGGAAGCTGGACTATTTCCTTTTTACCTTGAGGAGGAAGAAGAAAACGTTTTGCTAGGGATGGAAAGATAGGCACGTAAAACATTGTTTAAATAGTGTTTTTATTTAATATTGAAAATATTGCCTTATTCACACCCTTAATATATTTAAGTCCTATATAGTGAGATTAGGACTTTGTATTTCCTGTTGGTGATTCTCTTAGTGATGTGTTTTCAGGGAAACAAGAGGAAAATCAAAGCACTACCCGTTTTTAAGCATGTTTTGCATATATTGTATACATACAAAAAGTGACATAGTTTAGATCCCAAAGCCATGCCTCTACTTGATAGACCCTGCAGATAGTTTGCACCATAAATTTACTTTTTGTTTGCTTTCCCAGACATATTTGCATGCATGTTGTGGAGCATATTTGTATGTATGCATGTGTGCCATTCTTAGATTCACTGCCATGTTTTGGTCATTAACTGTAGAATACATTCCAAGGAGAATGCACTGACAGAAAAAGAGAAGATCTTTGTATGAAATTCTTATAGGTGTAACAAAAGAAATCTATGGATGACAGAAATATTCAGCATCCTTCTGCTTTCCTTTGGAAGCTTTCCCTTGCAGTTTTCTGATAAGTTATGTTTACAAATTGACCTTGGAATCCTGAGCTTTAAAAATCCTGAGCATGTCCAGGTTTAATTAAATTAAACCCACGAAAATTTTCAGTAAAAGCTGCCCTTTTCAATTGAGTAAATTGGGCGAAGCAAAGTCAATGGGTAGCAATCACTATGTTTGTACATCTAAGGGCAGGATGTCATCAATCAAGATCAAAAGAATGTTGTTGGCTTTGAGAAAGTTTGAATAGTAGAATAGAATACTTTATTGGCCAAGTGTGATTGGACATGTAAATACTCTCAGTATACATAAAGAAAAGATACATTCGTTAAGAATCAAGAATCATAACATACAACACTTAATGATAGTCATACAGTACAATCAACAATCAAATCATACTAGGAAACAGTCAATATAAATTGTAAGGATACAAGCAACAAAGTAACAGTCCTACAATGACAAGTGGGAGGGGATGGGTGATAAGGAGTGATGAGAAGATTAACAGTAATAAAATAAACTTATTATGGAAGATATCTTGAGGCTGACATTCGCCAAAAAGAAGGATATTAATCCCTGTAAGAAAAAATAGCATAATCATATGTTAACATTGATATACATCTCTATGGTTTATCATGGTATTTGGCATAAAAATTCTTGAGCAGTTCAGGAGCCCTAATGTCTTTCTCATTAACCCATTCAGCATAGGACGGAGGAAAATGTTTCCAAGCTACAAGATATTGGATACGACTCCTCCATTTCCTAGAGTTTAAAATTTCTTTAATCTCAAAATGTTGTTCACCCTCAATCAACAATGGTACGGGGGGATCAGACTGGGTCGGTCTCAAGGTACAGGTATGTTCGGGTTTCAACAAACTGACGTGGAAAACCAGATGAATACGACGAAGAGTCTTTGGTAAAGTCAATTGAACAGTCACAGGATTTACAATCCTCTCAATGGGAAAAGGCCCCACATACTTAGGACCCAACTTCTTCGATTTCTGGGTAGTCTGCAAATAGTTGGTCGAGAGGAATACTTTATCGCCCACTGATACGACCTCTGCGGGGCTCGCTTTCTGTCAGCAAATTTCTTTTTAAAAAAAAAAGTTTTATTGATTTTAACAAAAGACAAAAAACATATAAGACATAACACATGACATAAAAAAAATAAAAAATAAAAATAAAAAATTTAAACATTCTTCATAAATTTACAGTGTATCGGTTGGTTTACCACTCCCTTTTGTGCATCCATTTCATAGTCATCAGAATAATTATATTACATAATAACTCACATGATCAATCATCAATAAAATATTCCAATATCATTATTAAACATTCATTTCACTATAATTTTACTAATTCATACTTAAGCGAGATAACTATAATTAGGTTAAATTATTTTATGACAAATCATGAAATCATATCAAATCTATCATAATAAAATATTCTTAAGAATTATCAAAACCAAGAAAAATTACATATTCATTATTTCCTAAATTTCTAAATATTCTATTATCATATTGTATTATCTAACCATTGATAAAAAAGATCCCAAACTTCATAAAATTGTTTATCTTCTTGTTCTCTAATTTCAAATGTCAGTCTACTCATTTCAGCACATTCCAATATTTTCTTAATAATTTCTTCCTCTATTGGTATTTTCTCACTCTTCCAATGTTTAGCAAATACAATCCTAGCTGCTGTTAATACATTTACAATCAAATATTTTAAATTTTTATCATATATATATCAGGTACGATTCCCAATAAAAAAATATCTGGTTTCAAATCTATGTGTTTCTTTATCATTTTTTCCAGCCATATGCGAATTCTAGTCCAATATTTCCTGGCCTCCTCACAAGTCCACCACATATGGTAATATGAGCCAGGTATCTGATGACATTTCCAGCACTTTTCAGATTTGTTCTTAAACATTCTTGCTATTCTTGTCGGGGGAAAATGCCACCTGCAAAACATCTTATACAAATTTTCTTTATATGTTGTTGACATTGTCATTTTATAATTTTGTGACCACAGTTTTTGCCTTTTCTCTAAATCAATCCCATATCCAAAATTCTTCCCCCAAGCAATCATTGTTTCTTTAACTTGTTCTTCCTCTAATTTAATTTCCAATAAATAACTATATAATTTTTTAATCACTTTTTCATCAGTACCTGTCAAAATCCTATCTAAGTCAGTCAATTTATCATAAAAATCTTCTGCTTTAGAAACTTTAAGATACCTTGCATGTATTTGCGCATATGAAAACCAATTCATCTTTATACCTTGTTCTTCTAAATTTTACATCGTTTTAAGTTCACCCTTTTCATCCAATATTTCCTTATATCTAACTGTTTGTTCCTTCTTATAAGTTATAGGATACGAAAAAGCTTCAAGAGTTGATAACCAAACTGGAATTTTCAAATAACATTGTTTCTTA
Source organism: Hydrophis major (assembly GCA_033807585.1). Taxonomy (NCBI): domain Eukaryota; kingdom Metazoa; phylum Chordata; class Lepidosauria; order Squamata; family Elapidae; genus Hydrophis; species Hydrophis major. The sequence continues at coordinate 21,699,533 of CM066331.1, forward strand.
ATTTTCTCCCATTTCAACCATAACGATTCCCATATATAATGCCTTCTGAAATAACCCTGTGATTTAGTTCCCTTATACCATAAAAAAGCATGCCAACCCAATAATAAATCATGACCTTCTAATGTCAACAATCTAGTCTTTCTTAATGTTATCCATTCTTTAACCCACATTAAGTTTGCAGCTTGATAACACAACTCCCAATTAGGAATGCCAAATCCTCCTCTAATTCTAGCATCCTGTAAAAGTTTTAATTTTATTCTCGCTTTCTTGCCTTGCCATATATACTTCAACACAATTTTATTTAGTTCTTCAAAGTAATCCTTACTTAACCTAATTGGTATTGTTTGAAACAAATATAAAATTCTGGGTAAAATATTCAACTTGATTGTTGAAATTCTACCTATCAATGACAATTGTTGGTTTCCCCAATTTTTTAGGTCGGATGCTATCTGCTGTTTAAGCTTAATATAATTATTCTCTTTCAATGTAGTACACCTTGATGTCAAATATATCCCCAAATATTTAACTTTATTCGTAACTTGAATTTTCAATAAATCTGCCAGCTCTTCTCTTTGCCTTAATAACATGTTCTTTGTCAAAATCTTTGTTTTATCTTTATTTATTTTTAAACCAGCCATCTCACCATATGTCTCTATCTTTTCCAATAGTTTTAAAGCTGTCTCTAAAGGGTCTTCCAAAATAAAGACCAAGTCATCCGCAAAGGCTTGCAATTTGAATTCCTCTTTTTTGACTTTCATTCCTTTTATGTTTATATCCTCTCTAATATTTCTATTTAAGACTTCCAAGGTCAATACAAATAACAAAGGAGATAATGGGCATCCTTGTCTTGTACCTTTTTTTAATATTAATAGAGTCTGTGAATTCTCCATCTATCATTACTTTTGCCGTTTGCTTATAATATACAGCTTCTATTGCTTGTATAAATTTTCGAGCAAAGCCCATCTGTTCCAATAATAATAACATAAATCTCCAGTTCACATTATCAAATGCCTTTTGGGCATCTAAGAATATCAAAGCCATTTGTTTTTCCGAGTGCGCCTCATAATATTCCAATGTGTCCAGGATTACCCTCATATTGTCTTTAATCTGTCTCTTTGGTAAAAATCCATTCTGATCAGAGTGAATAAAATTATTTAGGTATTTTTTAAGCCTTTCTGCCAAGATTGAAGCAAAGATTTTATAGTCTGCATTCAATAAAGAAATAGGTCTATAGTTCTTAATTTGTAATGGGTCAACCCCTTCTTTTGGAATAAGTGTAATATAAGCTTCTGACCATGTTTCAGGTATTTTCTTATTTATCATAACTTCATTCATGACTTCTAACAGTGGAATGCTCAGCGATTCTTGTAGTATTTTATAAAATTCTGTCGGGAAACATCTGGTCCTGGTGCTTTCCCATTGTTCTGTCTGTTAAGTGTTTCAGTTAATTCCATCATTGTTATAGCACTTTCTAACATTTTCTGAGTTTCATCAGATATCTTAGGTAGGTTAGCATTTTGTAAATACTGTTTAATTTTTCCCTCATCAAGATCCTCTTGTTTATATAGTTGTCCATAAAAATCTCGAATGATTGCCTTTTTCTCCTTATTACCATAACAAATTTGAACATGATCATCTATTAACTGTGATATTTTCCTTGATTTTTTCTCTTTTTTCAGCTTATATGCTAACCATCTACCTGGCCTATTTGCATCTTTGAAATAGTTCTGTTTAGCACTTCTAATTTTTTGTGCCAGTTCTTCTTTCTCTGCTTGATCCATTTTGTGTTTAATTATGTCCATTTTAAGTTTGATATCTTTTTTCTGTGGCATCTTCTGTTATTCTTTTTCCAGTTTTTTATGGTCATCTTCTAGAGCTTTAATCATTTGCCTCTTCCTAATGTTCTTTTTCTTTATATAGTCTATTATTAATCCTCTTGCATATGCCTTCATTGTATCCCAAACATTCTGTATTGAAGTATCTTCTTTTTGGTTTTCATTGAAGAAGAAAGCCAATTCTTTTTCCATCCATTGTGTAAAATCTTTTTCCTTTAGAATAGTATTATTTAATGTCCATCTGGATCTTCTTTTTTGTCCTTTCCATTTAATTGTCATTGGATTATGGTGTGCCCACGCACTTGTTTCAATATTTATTTCTTGAATATTAGATAATAATTCTGTTGATGTCCAAATCATATCTATTCTGGACCACGATAAATGCCTGTTTGAATAAAAAGTATGTTGTTGAGTTTTAATATTTCTTTCTCTCCATATATCTTTTAAATTTAATTCATCTGTCATTTTAAACAAGGATTTAGGGAGAGTTTTCCTATTTTGTCGTGTTGTTTTTGCTGTATAGTCCAGTTTATTGTCTACAATTCCATTAAAGTCCCCCATCATAAGTATGTTAACATAGTCCAGTTCAATCATTTTCATATGTAATTTTTTATAAAATTCTTCTTGCTTATCATTTGGGGCATAAATTGCAACCAAGAGAGTTTTTATATTATTATCCACTATTTCAACTATTAATACTCTTCCATCTTCATCCGTATAAATCAATTTGGCTGGAATGGTTTCTTTAACGTACAAAACCACTCCTCTTTTCTTACAATGGGTCAGAGAAGTAAATATTTTCCCTAACTTTGGTCATATCAATAATTGTTCATGTTGTTTTTTAATGTGTACTTCTTGTAAGCAAATTATATCAAATTTTAGCTTCTCTAATTTATAAAAAGTTTTCCTTCTTTTGATAGCTGAGTTCAGTCCATTTATATTCATTGAAATCATTTTTTTCTCCCCCATAGTTATGTTTTATATTTAGGTCTAACAGCTCTCTTGGATCTTATTTCACGTTGTTCTTTGATCTCCATTTGTCCACCTATTACGCCTTCTTCTTTTTCCATCTCCATTTGGCCCTCTTCAAATTCAATTAAAATCTTTTCTTTTTCCGTCTCCATTTCTCTTCTTTCAAAAAATTCCTTGTAAAACATTTCTGCTTTCGCAATTGAATCAATTCTGTATCTCTGTTCTTGCCACATAAACATTAATCCTTCTGGAATCAGCCATCTATATAATTCACCTCTTTTTTCAATAGCATTTTAGTCAAAAATCGATACTCTCTTCTAATCTCTCTCCTTTTTCTAGGTACTTGTTTTAAGACCAGAATCTCTTTGCCTTTATATTTCAACCCCTTCTCTCTTACCACTTGTAATATTTGGTTTTTAATAGTTTTTTTTTAGTAAATCTAACATGGACCTCTCTTGGTAATTGATTCCTCATCGCATATCTTGTGAAGACTCGATACATCTCATCTACTCCATCCATCATCTTTTCCTCTGTTATTTCCAAGACTCCAGCCAAAATTTCAATCATTACTGCCGCCAAGTTTTGTCCTTTTTCTTCCTCAATATTTTGGAATCTAAGATAAAATTCTGACCTGTCCATCTCCCACTTCAACATCCCACTTTTTTCTTGTTCGACCATTGTTAATCTGTTATCAATATTCCCAATTGTATCATCTCTTTGCTTGTCTTTCTCTTCTATTTTTTGGATTCTCTCATCATGTTTCACCATCATTTGTTGAAAATTTTCAATTTTCTCATCCATCTTTCCAATTCTTTGGTCAATACTCTCCATTCTTTGTTCCATACTCATTTTAAGATCTTATATTCCTTGCATAACCATCGTTAAATCCACTTGTGCTTTGTCTTGCTTCGCCATTGTTGAGAGTCGTCCTCCAGATGACGGGGAAACAGGAGCGGAAGTTGAGATGCCCGAAGGTAAATTTTTCTTACTCATTTCGATAACTCAGGGTCTTCCGGATCTTTTAATCCAATTAGTGAGGTAGCCAATTATAATCCAATTTTAAAAAAAGGAAAACACCACAAAAAACAAAAACAAAACCAGTAATAAATAAAAAGCCCAAAATTAAAAGAAAAAGATTCTTCAGGTTCTTCAATACCTTAATCCAATTGTAAAATACGCAAATATAATTCAAAAGTAAAAACAAAAAGATGAAGAAAAAAAAAGAGCAAAATAAAGCCCAATAATATCAAAAAATAATAAACAAAGAAAAAGGAAAAAAAAGAGAATTCTTCAAATTCTTCCCACCTTAATCCAATTGAAAAACCTCAGAAAATGAAAAAAAGCCATAAAAATTAGTCAAAAAAGGAAATCAAAAAGGCAGACATCCCTATAAAAAAGAAAATAGAAGCAAAAAAAAAAGAGTATTCTGAGGCTTCCCCTTTAAAATAAAAAATAAAAATAAAAGATAATAAAAGATAAAAAATAAATATATCAATATTACAAAATAGTGTGGGGTGGAGGGGACGGATGAAACAATTAATAAGGAGTTAAAAAAAAAAAAAGACACACACTGCCTTTTATTTATCCAAGGCTCTTTTTTGACTTCTCCACAAGTTTCAAAGCCAAACTTTAAATATTCATTTAATAATAGAAGTTCCAAAGAGCACCTATATAAACATCCTCCAGTACTCTTCCCTCTACCTTATCATTTCCAGTAGCCTTGAGAAAAGTTTTTCAAACAAAAGTTTTTCAACTTCAAACAGAATATTTCCAAGCCTCCAGTTGGCAGTGTTACAAAGTTTCTTCAATCCACTCCCTCTTCTTCCCCCCAGAGAAAAGCCTAAAAAGAGAAAAAAAATATGTATGTATATTTATATATATTAAAAAAAGATATTAAAGGGGGCCTCTGTTTTTAAAAATACAAACAGTCAGAAAAGCAAAGAGAAAACAAATAAATATAAAAATATAAAAGAAAAAAGCCAGTCTGGTTAACTATATCGCAATAGAAATTCAGAAAAAAAAAAGTAAAAATAAAAAGCCAAACCTCACTTTGACGTTACTAAAAAAGATCGCTGCTAAATCAAATTCTGTCAATAATTTTACAGATTCCTTCTAATATTAGAGTGTTCTTGAGTCCCAAGCAAAAAAAAAGATCCTCACCAGCCGATACACTTCTTTCTATCCTGTTCTTCCGGAGCTGTCCCAGCTTCAGCAACCTAATGGCTGCCTCTCCGCTGTTGGCAAAGGGGCTTCTTCTGGATCGACCAGGGACTTGCAATGTCCCCGGAATCTACAGAACGTGCCCCTTACTGTCACCGTCACTACAAGACGGTTTAGGTCTGTTAGGACCGACCAGGGGCGAAGATATCAGCTGTGATCTCAGAGCCCCGAGATCACAGCTGTATCGCGACGACGAAGCTCCGCCTTCTCCCCTGTCAGAAAATTTCTTATGAGACTGGTGCGCCTCATCTAAAGCTTTACGGGCGACCAGCCAATTAAGTTGAAGTTGAAATATCCAGTTGCTCTACCACTGAACACTGGAGTTTTCACCAGGCAGTTCAGGTATGGGCACAAAATCTTGCCCCATTGCTATTTTGAAAGCAGTAAACCCTGCACTGCTTTGAACAGAGTTATTGTATGCTACCTCCGCAAAAGGCGGTAGATCCACCCAGTTGTCTTGATGATAATTTATGTAACATCTGACGTATTGCTCTAGTACCCCGTTAGTTCTCTCACAAGCCCCATTAGTTTGGGGGTGGTGGGCGGAGCTTAAGCTCTGGGTGGAGCCTATTAACTTCAAAAATTATCTCCAAAAGTTCGAGGTAAATTGGACTCCTCGATCAGAAACTACATGCTCAGGTACACCATGCAACCTGTAGACATGAATAATGAACAGTCTGGCCGACGACTTCGCTGAAAGGATCTTGGAGCAAGGGATGAAGTGGGCTTGTTTGGAGAACAAGTCAGTCACCACCCAAATGACTGTGTGTCCACTGCTCTCAGGTAGGTCTACTATAAAGTCCATGGAAATTTCCTTCCAAGGAGCAGTTGGCCTGGCCACATTTTGCAGCAGCCCTGGTGGTTTATCAGGAGGTCTTTTTGCTGAAGCACAAACCGAACAGCTCGCCACATAAGTCTCGATGTCCTTTTTCAATGAAGGCCGTTTCACCAAATGTAGGGTCTTCACAAAACCAAAATGACCAGCCACTTTGGAATCATGAGTTTGTTGCAGCACTTGGCTTCTTAGACTTTGAGGTACATACAATTTCGCACCTATCCAGGCTAGACCATCTCGAACGGTGCAGTTATTTGCATTTGCCAGGAACCACTCATCCATTTTCAAAGCCCCCTTAAATCGTTACATCAGATCAGTGGACAGATTCCTCTCCTGGTTTCTCTTTTGCGCACGGGTAACTACAGGGGCAGCCAGCTGTGTAGTGGACACAATTGGCCTTATCACTTCTTTACGGATACTGTTGTATTGAGGCATTCTAGACAAAGCATCTGCCATAATTTTTTTTTCCCCAGGGATATATTTCAAGGAGAAATTGAATCGCTTGAAAAACTGAGTCCACCTAACTTGCTTAGGGGATAGCTTCCGAGGAGTTTTTAAAGCTTCCAGATTTTTATGGTCAATCCATACTTCAAATGGGTGTTTCGCTCCTTCCAGAAGGTGCCTACAAGCTAGTAAGGCCCAACGGACTGCAAACACTTCCTTCTCCCAAACGGCCCATCTCCTTTCAGTGTCAGTCAATTTACAAGAGGTGTAAGCGCACGGTTGTAGTGTCCCCTTCTCATTTAATTGAAGTAAGACTGCCCCCCACCACCACATCACTCGCATCAGCTTGGATCACGAAAGGGGCATCCATGTCTGGGTGCTTCAGTACTGGTTCTGTAGCAAAAAGTATTTCAAGCTTTTCAAATGCAGCTTGGCACTCCATGGTCCAATTCAACAGTTGGCTGGGCTTTGGTTTCAATTCCCCCTTTGTCTTCAGGAGGTTGGTGATGGGCATGGCTATTTTAGCAAAAGAAGGGATGAATTGCTGATAAAAGTTGTCAAATCCAAGAAAACTTTGAAGTTGTTTATGGGTTCTCGGTGGGGCCCAGTCCAATACAATTCGCACTTTCTCTGGGTCCATCTCAATGCCCTCAAGGGAGATACGATATCCCAAGTAGTCAATTTTTTCTTGATGGAACTCACACTTGGATAGTTTGGCATACAATTTGGTGGCCCTCAGCTTGTGCAGCACAGAGCGTACCAGTTTCACATGTTCGTCTCTAGGCTCCATGTAGATAAGAATATCATCAAGGTATACCAGAACCCCCTTGTATAAATGTTTGTGAAGCACTTGATTGATCAGTTGCATGAAAGCAGCAGGCGCCCCCTGTAGGCCGAAAGGGAGAACATTGAACTGGAAACAACCCATCGGGCAATTGAACACAGTCTTCCACTTGTCTTCCTCTTTAATCCGGATTCGGTAGTACACCTCCCTCAAGTCCAACTTTGTGAAAATCTTCCCCTTTGCCAAGTGGGCTAACATGTCCTTCATCAGAGGGAGGGGGTACATGTTCTCTACGGACACTGTGTTCAGGTTTCTATAGTCAACACCAGATGTTTGGAGCCATCTTTCTTCTCGCAGAACATCACAGGGGCCGCCACTCGAGGTCTGGCAGGTGTGATGAAACCCCGTTGCAAGTTCTTATCGATAAATGCCCTCAGTTCCTCCAGCTCCCCCGGTGTCATCGAATACAGCTTCAGTTTCGGGAGCGTCACCGCCGGTAGAAATTCAATACTACAATCGGTTGACCGATGAGGGGGGAGCTCATTGAAAGCCTCTTCACTAAACACCTCTCTTAAGTTCCAGTACTCCTTTGGGATTTTCTCCTCCCCTTCCACTCATTCGGCACCTATGGAAGCTGTCTCGGCCGGAACCTGCGGCTTCGGATGGGATTTCTCTCCCCTTCTGGTTAGTGCTGCTCCTCCTCTTCCGGTGGCCAATCGGTGCAGATACGTATCCACCCCTCTCTCCAGTTCACATGGGGATTCCACTTCCAAAGCCAGGGTAATCCCAATATTAGAGGCTGTTTCATCCTAGGGGCCACAATAAAACACAGGGTCTTGTGGTGGTTTCCCATGATCATCTCTAGGGGTTCTGTTATAAAAAGTGTGGGGCAACCTCCCGCCACAGATCCATCCAGTTGGCAGAAAGATATGGGTGTTCTTAAAGTTCTCAGTCTGATGCATGTATCCTTAACTACTTTCATGTTAATTACACACCTCGTGCACCCTGAGTCCAATAAGACCAACATCTCTCCCTCGGTCCCAGAGGTGGGCTGCCTTAACTTTATTGGGATGGTCATGGGCCCTTGGTTAGGACTTACCGGGACATATCTTCCGAGTCGGTCTCGCTCTAGTCGAGTGGGGTTGGAGGTCCCAGCTCCTCTCCCACTGAAAGGGCGACCTCTACAACCTCTCTTGTCTTCAGCCCGGTCTCGCGAGGCTTGGTTGAGGGGTTTTTGGGCTTCCTCCCTGGGCCCCACGCTTTCGGTGGGTCCGTCTTGACCAGGCAATCCGCCATCTGGTGGCCCTCCTTCCCACAACGGAAGCAGGCCGTGGTCTTGGCTCTTGCCGCCATCCCTCCCTTTTGGGGTGGAGGTCTCTCGGAGATGTGGGGGGAGCGGTTTTCTCCAGGCAGGACCTCCTCTGCGTCTGCTTCGGGTTAGGTCAATATCCACCTCTTCTGCCAGCAGGTACCAAGACTGCAAATCACGTGGATCCCTTCTGGAGATGCTCGTGTGGTATATATCTTCATTTAAGCCATCTTTGTAGACTTCTACCAGGTCCCCCTGGGACCAACCTTGGATGTGGTATGCCAGCTGCCTGAATTCTTGGGTGTAGTCTGCCACCGATCTCCCCCCTTGGACTAGAGTCTTCATTTTGATCTTGGCCCTTCTCTCTGCCAGAGGGTCCTCAAACCTTCTCCTCAATGCAGTCATGAAGACATCGAGGCTCCGCAGTTGGGAGGAGTTATCATTGTACAAGGCCACCACCCAGTCTGCTCCCATCCCTTCCAGGGTTCTTGTAACACATCTCACTTTGGCTGCTTCAGAGGTGAATTCCCTTTCAAATTCTGCCATATAGCTCCCGACTTGTACCAGGAAAACCCCCAAATCTCTGGGATTTCCTCCAAACTTCACATCTAAGGGGGGAGGGTGGCATCTTCCAGGAACCACACCTATTGCTGGGGCTCCCCAGGTGGCGGCAGGTGGCTGCGCCGGCATAGGCTGGGCTAGTGGGGTGGGGGTAGCTCGACTTCCCCAGGCTGACCTCGCTCCCTCTTCCCCCTCATACCTTGGAGCCATGCCAGGCTTCTCAGAAACATCCATAAGGAATTTCCCGGCTTGATCCAGCCTACATTCCATCTCTTCCCCCTCTTGCCACAGCCGTTCCCTCACACCTTTTCGTCTTACAGTGATTCTGGGAGGAGGAGGAGGGTCTTCAAGGTCTCTCCAACCAAACCTCAATGACCATCTGGGCATCTCAGCTGGGGTTTCTTCCAGAGTCAGGTCGGCCAGCAGGTCAGCAGCCGGCATCTCTGGTAGCAGCATCGACTGCCCCCCTGCAGCTCCCTGGTCATCTTCATCGCTGGCTGGAGACAACGTGAGATGAAACCCCCTTGGAAGAAAAGTTGCTATTTTCTCCAGGTGGGTTGATGTGGGAGTTTCGGAATAATGTCAGTCTGTGCTCCCTTTAGATCCCAAGAAAGAACTCCATGGTGTAGAGCAAAGTTATCCTTTTATGGAAAATAAAGTGGAAACTACAGATCCAATTCCGAAACTGAGAAATTGGCGGGTAGAACACACATACAAAGGAATCGAATTACTCCCACCTCCCAAAGTTCAAATGATTCTTCCAATTAAAATTTCTGAATATGATCATGTGGTCATCTCCAGGTGGTGATGAGGCTTCTTCAGTTGACCTTGACATATTTTGATAAAAGTTCGCAGTTGCGCAAAAGGGGACAGAGGCTAGCCAAGAAATGGAAAGTTAAAGAAAAGAATCCCTCCTCCCCTTGCTAACCCAGCAAAGGAATGCAAAACACCTCCAGCCTTCTTCCCCTCCAAGATCCCCCCCTCCCACCATTGTCATGACAGCCGAAAGAAGTAAATTGGCATAGCAGCAGAGAAGCAACAGTTAGAAGACAGAAGAATATACTTATTATGGAAGAGAAGACAGAATATACTTATTATGGAAGATATCTTGAGGCTGACAAATAGTAATGCACGCTTTGTAAATAGTTGAACAGCATTGAGGGAATTATTTGTTTAGCAGAGTGATGGCTTTCAGGGAAAAACTGTTCTTGTGTCTAGTTGTTCCGGTATGCAGTGCTCTATAGCATCATTTTGAAGGAAGGAGTTGAAACAGTTTATGTCTGGGATGTGAGGGGTCTGTAAATATTTTCACAGCCCTCTTTTTGACTTGTGCAGTATACAGGTCCTCAATTGAAGGCAGGTGAGTAGTAATTGTTTTTTCTGCAGTTCTAATTATCCTCTGTAGTCTGTGTCTGTGTCGAGAGGTGTAGATGATAGACTCAATAATTTCCCTGTAAAACTGTATCAGCAGCTCCTTGAACAGTTTGAGCTTTCTGAGTTAGCACAGAAAGAACATTCTTTGTCATGCTTTCTTGATGACATTTTTGATGTTAGGTGTCCATTTTAGGTCATGTGATATAGTAGAACCTAGAAATTTGATACTGTATCAACACTGTTGATACTGTGTTGTCTAGTATTGTAAGAGGTGGTAGTATGGGAGGGTTTCTTCTAAAGTCTAAACCATTTCTATGGTTTTGAGTATGTTCAGTTCCAGTTTGTTCCGGTTACACAATGAGGCAAATTGTATAACCTCCTGTCTGTATCTAGATTCATCGTTGTCTTGAATGAGACCAATAACTGTTGTGTCATCAGCAAACTTCAATATTTTAACAGATGGATCATTTGAGATGCAGTCATTGGTATATAGGGAGAAGTGGAGATAGCACATAGCTTTGGGGTGGGACTGTACTGATGTACAGGTATCGGATGTGATTCCGCCTAGCTTCACCTGCTGCTTCCTGTCTGTTACGAAGCTTATGATCCACTTACATGTGTGTTCAGGTACCACTAGTTGGTTTAATTTATTTAGAAGAGTGTCTGGAATGATGGTATTGAATGCTGAACTGAAGTCTACAAAGAGGACCCTTGAGTAGGTATTTGGAGATTCAAGGTGTTGTAGAATGTAATGCAGAGCCATGTTAACAGCATCATCTGTCGATCTATTTGCTCAGTATGCAAACAGCATGGGATCCAACAGTGGATCCATGATGGTTTTCAGGTGGGACAGCACAAGCCTATCAAAGATTTTCATAACTACAGATGTTAGAGCAACTGGTCTGTAGTCATTCAGTTCCTTGATGGAGGGCTTCTTTGGCACTGGGATGATGGTAGAATGTTTAAAACAGGAAGGAACATAGCACATCTCTAGTGATCTATTGAAGATTCAGGTGAAGATGGGGGCCAATTGGTCAGCACAGACTTTTAAGCAAGAAGGAGTTATCTTGTGTGGCCCTGGTGCTTTTCCTGGATTTTGTCTGTATAATAGATCTTGCACTTCTTTTTCTGTGATCACCAGAGGTTGTGAGCCCAATCGATTGGGGCCAGTTGTAGGAGGCTTGGCTGTTGTTGGTGTTGTTTGAGATGTGGGTTGTGGAGATGGGTGGCTATAGTTTCTTTTCAAACCTGCAGTAAAACACATTCAGGTCATCTGCTAGTTGTTGATTTCCTTCTGCCTGGGAAGGAGGTTTGCTGAAGCCAATAATGTTTTTAAGAGTTTTCCACATGTTTGCTGGTTCATTTGTTGAGAATTAATTCTTTAACTTTTCAGAGTAGCTTCTTTTTGCTGCTCTGATTTCTCTTGTTAATATGTTTCTGGCCTGGTTGTATAGCATTCTGTCACCTTTTCTGTAGGCTTCCTCTTTGGAACAACGTAGCTGCTTAAGTTTAGCTGTGAACCAAGGTTTATTGTTACTATATATTTTCAGGTTCCTTGTTGGTACACATAAGTCTTCACAGAAGCTAACATATGATATTACAGTATCTGTGAGCTCATCTAGGTCTGCAAAAACATCTTGAAAAACATTCCAATCAGTGCAATCAAGACAGGCCTGGAGTTTCAGCTTTGCCTCATCCAACCAAGTCTTCACTGATTTAATTGTTGGTTTAATGGTTTTAAGTCTTTGTCTGTAGGCAGGTACAAGGTGAATCATGGAGCAGAGTGTCCCACAGCTGCTCATGGTGAAGACATATAAGCATCTTTTACTGTTGTGTAGCGGTGGTCTGAAGTATTTTTGCTTCTGGTGGGACAATTTACATGCTGGAAATATTTTGGGAGTTCTTTCCTTAAATTTGCTTGATTGAAATCTCCTAAAATGATGGGAAGGGAACCTGGTGTTTGGCTTCAGCCTCCATAATTTGATCAACAAGAGTTTGTAATGCCTTGTTCCTTGTGGAGGAACATACACAGCTATTAGGAGAAATGAGGAGAACTCATGTGGAGAATAAAATGGATTGCAGTTGATGTGTAAAGACTCTAAGTTTTCATCACAAAACTTATATATTATAGTTATATCCTGAGATCAGATGTTGTTGATATATAAACATAATCCTCCACCCTTTGTTTTACCTGATGTGTCTTCAATTCAGTCTGATCTAAATGTCTGAAATCCTGGGATGTATATGGTGTTGTCCCCATGAGTTTGTGGATTAAGCCAGGTTTCAGTAAAACAAAGAACAGCTGAATTATAAAAATCAGAATTCCATCTATTTAAGAGATGAATTTCATCCATCTTGTTAGCCAGTGAGCATAAATTAGTCAGAAAGATTGAAGAGCTAAGAGTTTTTTCCCCCCTATTCCTTAGTCTATTAAAAGTTCCTGCTCATTTACCTCATCTCCTCTTCCGGCGTGGTCACTTCTTTGCTTTCTTCGTTGTAATCCATAGCTCTGGGGAACTGGTTAGAATCTCCTCTGCGATTGCAAAGACAGGTGGGGGGGAGAATCAGAAAGCTGCTCTTTAAGGAAACATTGCCTAATTCTTAGCAGATGGTCTCATGAGTATAAAATCCGTAGTGAATTGCAGATAATAATAAGGAATAAAGAAACCATTAAAGAGCATTTCACCGAGGCAGCCGTCGTCGGTGCCATCTTGGCAAGAGCCAAATTGAGTCAAATTGGAGGACTTTTTGTTTCGTTTTTTTACTTCTACACCACTTTGGCTATGACAATTGTTGATAATGAGGTTCTTATCAAAGGTTTTTGAAAATCTAAGTAGATGAATTCTATTGGTGTGCCCTAAACATTATATAAGGGTAATACCAAAGTATCATATATTTAGACTTTTAAGAAGTCTTTGATAAAGTCCTTAATCAAACACTTATTAAATTTGGCAGTCATGGAATAAAAGGGCAGGTCTTTTTCTGGACAAGATAAATAACAGCAGGCAAAGAATAGGAGTAAATGGACATTTCTTACCAAGGATGTTTCTCAAAATTGTCCATGGCATGCACAATGTAAGGATATAATGAGTGAGTACTTCAGAGTTCTGTCCTAGGACTTTTAAGGTGCTTTTAAGATATTTCTAAATAATATGGAATTGAGCATGACTAATGGAATAGTCAAGCATGTTTATAATATTAAATTGTTCAGAAAGGAATAAATAAACAGGGGCTGCAAAGTACCCATTAAGATAAAATGACAGATGTCATTCAACATAATGGGTGGAAATAGCTCTGCATCTTATGGAGCAAATATTGCATCACATATTGGGCTGTGGGGGGGAGGGGTTTGTTGTTGTGGCAGCAACAGGCAGTGGCAGCAAACAGCAGTAGCAATTCCTGCTGCCTGAAACAGCTGATCGGTGGTATTCTGGGAAGCTGATCCAACAACCTATCAGCTGTTCTGTGGCGAAGGCTCCAGCATTCCCTGGTGGAAGCAGCAGAAATGGAGGAAGCAGCAATGGCAGTGTTTCCAGTCAGCCAGCCCACTGATCAGTGGGACTATGTGAGGCCAGGATCCAGCCATTGCTCAACTGGCTGGTGATGGGTGCAATGGAGCAGAGCCATGATAAGCCATGTACTGGCTGGGAGGCAAAGACAGATTTTTTTTCTTGTTTTACTCCTCTAAACCTAGGTGCGTCTTATGTCAGGAGTTTCTTATGGAGTAAAAAATACAGTATGCAAAACGAAGACTGAAACATCAAGAAAACAAGTTAATGAGTCTTGGACAGACCCAAAGGGTAGTTTGATTTTGCTTTGAATTCTCTTTAAATTCACCTTGAAAATTAAATGAAACCAAAGCAGCAGCTTTCATTATTAAATATTTAAATTGTGGACAACTTTAGCTTAAATTTGTAGTGGGAGTTCAGGGTGGTTACATAAGGAAAAAATGGCATTACAAGTAGAGAATTGCACTAAACTGGTTTTATTTGAAAGGGGAGGAAAAGTGACATTTATAAATTCCATTATTCTATACAGTATATGAATATTGTAGGTAATGGTTCCAGGAATTGCTCTTAGAGTAATAAATGTAATGTAGGAACATCATGAAAACTTTTTCACTGTTTTTAAATTTAATATTTCCATGATTGCAAAGGTCATTGAATGTAAAGGCTTAAACAGTGGAAGAACTGTTAATGATGAGCTACTTAGATTGTATCTCAATTAAAAATGAACAAATGAATCTTAAAATGTCACTCAAATGTACTAGTTGGTTTGCTTTACAACTGACAAAGAACAAATGCCATGGTTTTAAATTTTTGAGTGAACTTAACTAGTTTGAATGTCATCAGGAGCAATTGTATCTTTGGACTAAGGAACTTAATGAATAATGTCACACCTGATCGATCCTTCTAATGTATATTTCTAGATTATCCTCAACTATTACCTCCCACCCCACCTCTCTGGAATGAGTAACTCAACAGTTAGTTTATGTTCTCTTCTGTCTCTGACATTTTTACATTTATTTATCCGAGCCTGCCCTATTCTGTTTTCAAGTTAATAGGATAAAAAAGTGAATTGTCAGATTAGAAGAATACATTAAAATGTTTTTAAGTATTATCTATCAAAATATATACAAATATCTATGTGTCTTCAGTTATGTGTTTTGGGCCTAGTAATTACAGGAATCAGAAAGTGGGAAAATGAATAATAATTTGTTTGATAATTCAAAATGGCACAGACTTCTCCAATTCTTTTAATCTTTTCTCAGTCAACAAATTAGTTTTTGAAGCTATCTTTGAATCTGTCTTTTTAGCTCAAGGTTTGATAAGAGTGGCAGCAGTTTTATACAGCTGATAATCTCTTATATTGTTATTTGATTAGCATTTAAACAGGTTGTAGTTCCCTTGGATTATTATTCTACAATAAATTCTGATATGCGTGTAAGTCTTTGAAATATATTATTGCTTTTCTGTTTATAACTGACCTATTCTATATTACCCTAAGTCCAAAATTCTTGATCAGTCTCCTTCCTTCCTTCCTTCCTTCCTTCCTTCCTTCCTTCCCTCCCTACCCACCTACCTACCTACCCTACCTACAACTTCTACCTCAAATATGCAACCTGTAGTAAGGATATCTATCACATGATTTTTCAACTCTGGCAAAATATTTCTGTGAAACTATCCATTCATTCTCATTACTTGTATGGTTCTGCAATTAATTATACTATAAGAGAAGACAATTGAACTTTAGGGAAAAGCAATAATCAAGAAAAGATAAGATCTGCCAAAAAGGAAAGGTACCAATGTATACTATGTAATAAGGTTTATGCTTGAGGCATCATAAACCATACAAGATGAACATACATAACATAATGTAAAAGCATTCTGTTCAGAATTCACAACTTTTTTGTATGTGTTTATTTAGTTATGTATTCATCTCCTGCTTTAATTAAAGAAAATTAAACTTGTGCATATAAACAACACATTAAACTATAATTTGTCATATGTGACTCTATATAGGACCCATGATTCAACACACATCTTCAAAAATATATTTTATGCAATGTGATGAGTGGAACCCACAATTTTTGTGACCAAGGTTAAAGATGGTTGAGGATGCCCATTATCTCTCTTATGTCATAATTATTCCTCCTCCTGTTCCTTTTTTCTTGATTCTTTAGCAACATGCTTCAGGAAAGGCACTACAAAGACAAGTCTTACTGAAGACCTAAATTTTGGTTGAATCATTATGGCTTGTTGTAATAGCCCTAACACTTAGATTGTCATCTCTAATGTTCTTAGCAACTAACTTGATATGTAAAAGATTCAAACTACACTGAACTACATTAGCTATATTCACACTACACAATATTACATAGAATTCATTCATTTGTGTGTGGGGGGGATTTTACACAAGACACTAAACTATCATCTAACTAACTAGGCTGAGAAGAGAAGAGAAGAGAAGAGAAGAGAAGAGAAGAGAAGAGAAGAGAAGAGAAGAGAAGAGAAGAGAAGAGAAGAGAAGAGAAGAGAAGAGTAACTAATATACACCATAGCTGCAATTATAGCTGAATACATTGGATGCAAATTTGACAAACTGGATAAAAAACCAAACAGCACACCACCAAAATGAAAAATCACATTGGAATATAACATCAGCAATTTAGGATCAGATGCAAGCCAGCTAGAACAATTGAAAGTAAAGAAGTTGAAAAATAAGGTCAATGAAAAGCTCATCAAGAAATATCACCAAGAAACAAGAAAAATCAAGGTAGCACTAGAAATAATAAAGCAACAAATAACACTGAGCATGGAGTTGGAATGCTTAGGCAGGGCTTTGCACTAGAAGATCTCCAAAGTACTTTCCAACTCTATTATTCTATTTTCCATGTTCTAAAAAATGATGGAGGAAAGGGCAAAGAAAATAATAATTTAATAATTATAATTTTAATAATAATAATCCGAAATCCCTATCACAGTTACTATTATTGAGCAAAGTACCACATATACTGTACCTGTGCATTTGATTTTACTTGCCTAAATGTAGATCCTTACTTACTTTCACCTTACTTACCTTACTTTCACCATTTAATTTCATTTTGTTAGATGTTCAAGTCTGTCAACATCCTTCTGTATCTTAAGCCTATATTATATTAACTTTATTAGTATATGTGATTTTATTGTATAGTTGAATGTGGCTTGCTCCTTTTAATCTTTCTGTCTTTTGTAATGACTTATTTCTCCTTTTTCCAAACATCTATCCTTTCTGCCCATCTTTTGAATCATTCTGTTTTTAATTTAAAGAAAGAGACCCAACCTTTTCTGAGGTATAAAAAAACCTAAAGAGTTAAACACATTTGAATGTTCCATGGCTACTGTGATCTTAAAAGCAAACAGAGAAATGAATAAATGCAGACAGACACACAGAGAAAAGGCAATGGCGTATCCCTTCTGTAAGGTTGTTAGGAAAACTGAATAATGGGTCCCTGCAGTCACCAAGAGTCAGGCTTCATTCATTATCTTTACCTCTAGGTACTAAATGCAGTGTTTTGAGTATTTGAGATTTGATTATGTTACAGGAATGAGCCTGTTTCCTTCTATGTGATTTAGAAAATTGACAGCTGGAATTCCTTCCTGAGCAAAAGATAAATATAGAGGCATCTAATTCAATAAATACTTGTCTGCCAGCCTAAAAGAAGTTACCGTATATACTCGAGTATAAGCCGAGTTTTTCAGCCCATTCTTTGTGCTGAAAAAACCGCCCTCGGCTTATACTCGAGTCAGATTCCCCTCTGAAAAAAAAAATGGTGTGGAGCTCTGGAGCTGGGCAGCCCCTTTCCTGCAGGCAAGCCCCACTTCATGGACTCCGTCCATCCTCGCTCCCATCCACCCACCCACTCAAAGCGACGAAGTCCCCCAATCGCGCAGCCCAGAATTGCCCTCACCTCAGGGGGCAGCAACGATGCCCGGTGTTTCTCGAGACAAGAAGCTCCACCGTGCAATGAAAGCTCCCTGGCTCTAGGCTCAGAAAACAATGCGAGCCGAGGTTGCTTCGGCTCCGCTCAGCTTTGTTTTCTCAGTTCCAGCTGCTTTCAGTCCGCTCGGGAGGAGGGGGAGGTGGTGGCGGCGGCTTGCGTTGTTTTCTGAGCTCTAGGCTCGTGGGTTCAGAAAACAATGTGAGGTGAGGTCGCTTTGGCTCCGCTCAGCTTTGTTTCCTAGCTGCTTTCAGTCCACTCGGGAGGAGGGGGAGGAGGTGGTGGCGGCAGCTTGCATTGTTTTCTGAGCTCTAGGCTTGCGGGTTCAGAAAACAACGCGAAGCGAGGTCGCTTCGGCTCCGCTCAGCTTCGTTTCTTAGCTGCTTTCAGTCCGCTCGGGAGGAGGGGGAGGAGGTGGTGGCGGTGGCTTGCGTTGTTTTCTGACTCTAGGCTCGCGGGTTCAGAAAACAACATGAGGCGAGGTCGCTTTGGCTCTGCTCAGCTTCGTTTCCTCAGCCCTAGCTGCTTTCAGTCGCTAGCGCTGAGGAAACGAAGCTGAGCGGAGCCGAAGCGACCTCGCCTCGTGTTGTTTTCTGAACCCGCGAGCCTAGAGCTCAGAAAACAACGCAAGCTGCTACCACCACCTCCTCCCCCTCCTCCCGAGCGGACTGAAAGCAGCTAAGAAACGAAGCTGAGCGGAGCCGAAGCGACCTCGCCTCGCATTGTTTTCTGAGCCCGCGAGCCTAGAGCTCACAAAACAACGCAAGCCGCCGCCACCACCTCCTCCCCCTCCTCCTGAGCGGACTGAAAGCACCTAGGGCTGAGGAAACAAAGCTGAGCGGAGCCGAAGCAACCTCGGCTCGCGTTGTTTTATGAGCCCACGAGCCTAGAGCCAGGGCGCTTTCATTGCACGGCGGAGCTTCATCTCAGGAAATACCGGGCGTCGTTGCTGCCCCAAGGGGAGGGCGATTCTGGGCTGCGCAATTGGGGGACTTCGTGGCTTTGGGTAGGTGGGAGCGAGGACGTTGACTTTAAGCACTGCCGACCAAGTGTTTCACAAATACCAGTGGGACCTCCGTCCATCACCACCCCTCCCTCTTTTGCCTCCTTCCTTCTGATCAATCAGGTTTTCCCAGTATTTGCTCACAGCTGCGTTTTCTCTTCTGCTGTGCTAGGCATTGAACGCGGGGATTTCTGATTCCCCTTACACGCGCGTGGATATGCCGCGGGGCATTTTCTTCCAAATGCCCCACCGGCAGAGAACACTGACTTTCATAATAGTGAGATCATTTCCCAAATTAATTGATTCACTAACCCAAAAGAAGATGTCGATGACAGTGGGAGGCAAGAGTCACTCTCTCCCTTGCAAGAAAAAAGCAAGAGCCGTTCTTATGATTTCTCTCTCTCTCCCCGTAATACAGTCAAGCCCTTTCCAGCACGCGGGATCTGCCCCCGCCGCTTTGCACCTTGCAAATGTAAAAACCCCGGGATTTTGCATTTGCAGGGTGCAAAGCGGCGGCGGCAGATTGCACGTGCTGGAAAGGGCTTGACTGTAGTATGGAGAGAGAGAGATCATAAGAACGGCGCTTGCTTTTTTCTTGCAAGGGAGAGAGTGACTCCTGCCTCCCACTGTCATCATCATCTTCTTTTAGGTTAGTGAATCAATTAAACCTTTCATGATAGTGAGATCGTTTCCCAAATTTCCCTTAAATCAGGGAAGAAATCAGAAACAAACCTTTGGATTGAGAATAAGCCTGTTCCTATGATGCCATTTTTGTTCACTGCAATGTGAAAAGTGTGAAAAAACACACTTCTTTTTCTTCATCTTCTTGTTCCCTATTTACTGGTCTCTTTCAAAGAGGAAATTGTGAACATCAAACTTATTCTCAACAGTCCTAGTGAAAGTTTTTATTGGTATCTATTTTTATTTTTGAAATTTACCAGTAGCTGCTGCATTTCCCACCCTCAGCTTATACTCGAGTCAATAAGTTTTCCCAGTTTTTGTGGTAAAATTAGGTGCCTCGGCTTATATTCGGGTTGACTTATACTCGAGTATATACGGTAGTCATTAATTGTGCACCCAAAGAGAAACCCATCTCATAAAAAATAAAGAAAACAAGAGAGGAGAGGAGAGGAGAGGAGAGGAGAGGAGAGGAGAGGAGCCGGGAAGGGAAGGGAAGGGAAAGGAAAGGAAAGGAAAGGAGAAAGGAAGAGGAAGAGGAGGGGAGAGGAGGGAAGGGAACCATATGTTATTCAACTGTTTTTATAGTGCCTTGATCAGATCTTTGACACAATTATACCATCTCCATACATGACAGGATGTCAGAAGAGGGAAATAAGCCGGACATCCTTTCAAATGGGTGTACAGATCATGTCCAGTGTTGCAAATCACTCTTGTTTTACACTTCAAACCAATCAATTACAATAAGAAGATGCTGAAACATAGTGTGATGTCAAGTGCCCAAACAAGAACATAGATCAATGTTGGGCTTTCTTCAGTGTTGCACAGCACTTAAGGTTCCTATGGTGCTATTTTTAACATTGCTGATTAGGAGTTATTTGAGATAAGGAAAAAATAAGTTCAAATCACAAACAGGTTAAACAACCTAAAATAAACAGATTTATTCAAAATGTCTGACTTGTGGGGTTTGAAAAGATGTTACCAGGTAATTCCTTACAGTAAACTGCTATATTTTAAGAGCACAAAAATGTGTGGCAAACCTTTACTATTTTGCCTTTTAAAAAAATCATACAGGGATTTTTTTTGTATGTGCCCAATCCAAATTAAGCAGTTTTGAAGGCGTAATTAATATACATTGTACATGTTCCAAACTTCAGCAGCTGACTATGTAAAATATACTAATAATAAATCTTGGTCAGAGGAATATATCCATGATCCAATTGCAAATATGTGAACTGACAATGGAAGACTGCAAGATACTGTTCAGCAAAAGAATTGTTATGTGTCAGCATGCAGTAGTTTCTCTGGAGTGTTCTTTTCAATTCCCATGCAGAAAAGGCCACACTGTATGGTACCCAATTGTAGCCAGCTGAGTTCAATCCAGAGTCTGCGTCAGAAGACTGGAACTTGCTAAATACAATCCGAGAAGGGTTTGGGTGCTTTCTGATGACTCAAATTGAGTAATGTGGCTGCTGCTTTCTTTCTAGCGGAAATTTCACCTGCTGTTTCTCTAGCAGGTCTGAAATTGTATGAAATGTAAAAATGAGTAGAATAGTTTTTGTTTATTTCTCTTTTTTAAAAACATTTTTTAAAATCCAATTGTAATTTCCAAACTTAGTTATCTACTGATACTAATAATTTTGCAGTTCAGAAAGTGTGTGTGTGTGTGTGTGTGCATGCATATGTATATATGTATGTGTATCTATGTATATCTATATCTATCTATCTATCTATCTATCTATCTATCTATCTATCTATCTATCTATCTATTACTTAAGTTTCTGCGGGTACTGTATAGTATTCAGCTTTGTTCAGGGATTTTCCCACGTCATTATAGTTGTGCTTTTAAAGTTGTAGCAACGTTTCGGCAGAATCTCATCTGCCATCATCAGGCTTCTGTATAGTGTTCGTCTGTATATATATATATGGATCTTTGGTTATTCGGGTTTTCTCCTGCATAAAATTGGAAGTATCTTGGCAATGTTTCGATGAAATCTCATTCGTCATCTTCAGGCTTGTGTCTTTGGCTTTGTGCTTCTCGGAGTAATGTGAGCTTGTAGCTGCTTCTTCCTTTTAACTGCTAGTGGGGGTGTGACTTGATTGGGTGGGGGCTTGGCTGTGTTCTGATTGGGTGGGTGGGTGTTCTCATTGGTTGGGGGTTGGGCTGTGTTCTGATTGGTCAGGGATTGGCCATGTTCTGATTGGCTGGGGTGTGTTCTGTTCAGGTGGGGGCTTGGTTGTGCTCAGGTTAGTCTTAGTTGTTGAGGGATTTGAGCTGGTGAGATGGGATCCTGTTGTTTGGCTTCACATTTGTGGTCGTGCCACATCTTCATTGTGGGTGTCCGTTCACTTCATGTATGGGTCAGAGGGGTTTGAAGAGGGTAGTGATGTAGCTGTGGTATGGCTTCTGGTCGTGTGTCATCAAATGTGGTTGTGTGGTTGTGTCTCATCATCTGTGTGGATGTGAGTCTGCTTTCTATGTGGAAGTGTGGTTGTAGCATCTTGTGTGGCTCTCGTGGGTGTGGGTCTGGTGTCATTCTTCATGTTAGGTACTCATTTGTTAATGAGGGTGGGTTTCCCTCATTAACAAACGAGTACCTAACATGAGGAATGACACCAAACCCACACCCACAAGAGTATTTGAGAGTGCAGGCTTCCAGATAATTGACAGTCTGGTGGAGTCATCTCTTCTATTCATGCTTTCAGGTCTTCTTTCAATCTCTATGGCTTCTCTGATAATTCTGTAGCTGGGGTTTTCTATAGTGGCTAGGGTTTTGGTGCCATTGAAGTCGATGCTATGACCTGTGGCTTTCATGTGTTGGACTAGTGAGGAAGTGCGTTCCAGCTTTTTTACTGCATTTTTGTGTTCATTTCGGTGGGTATTTAAAGATTAAAACCTAGCTTCCTAATAAATGATAGCTGTCCATTTACTTGAAGCCAAGCTGCACTAAAAGCCTCCAATAAAGGAAACACAATGTTGCCCGCCAATCAAGACAAAAAAAAGCAACAAAACAGACAGAAAATTTTAGAAACACCAATCAAGCAGAATACAGCAAACTCCAAGACCAATAAACACAGACCAAGACTCCCAACCAATCAGGATGAAGAAAAAAACCATTCTGGCACGAGAGCGTAGGCTAGCACCAAGTTTAAAACAGAAACGGCTGTGAAAGTCTGACTCACAGACGAACACAATACAGAAGCCTGATGATGGCAGATGAGATTTTACTGAAACGTTGCTACAACTTTAAAAGCACAACTTTCATGATGTGGGAAAATACCCAAGCAAAGCTGAATACCATACATATGAATACCCATGAAAACTTAAGATATCTATCTATATCTATCTATCTATCTATCTATCTATCTATCTATCTATCTATCTATCTATCTATCTACACATACACACACACACACACACACACACACACATATATATATTACTTGAAAATAATCCTTTATTTAGAAAACATTATACACCTATTTTCCTCACAACAGCAACCATGTGAGTTGAGGTGAGCTGGCAGAGAGTGATTGTCTCAAAAGAAAAGCTAAGGACTCTTCAACAAATCTGTTATTGTCTTCCATACTATCCATTTCAGAATGAAATCATGAGATCAAAATCAGTCCAGATGTATGAATGCTAATTAAAACAAATATATTTCATGTATTAAAACTAACTTTTCAAAAATATTCTGCATGTTCTGCATTCTTGACCCACTTGAAAATTCACGCTAAGGAAACACAGTATACTTCATTTACCTTGTATTTATGAGTAGTCCATGGAAAGTTTCCTCTAGGAAATAGAGTTTATTAATTAAATTATAGATAACATTATGTAATTAATATTGAATCAATTTGAAAACATGAATAATTGATTAAAAATCTTTTGTTTGACTAAAAATAATTTCATTAATAAGGCAACATGTCCTAAGAGGAAAACAAATAATATTTAATTAGTTTAGGTTTTAATACTCATATTTAAAGGGTTCTTTAAATGAGAAATTCCTCTACATTTTTTTTCTTTTAATAGAGTCATGTGTTCCTAGTATTTGTTCCAGCCAAATGAAATTCTGATGTTTATTATTAGTTTGAATACATTAATGCCTGTACTCCAAGGATGTCATTTGATTTAAAGAAAAAATATGGAATCCCTATCTTCTCCAATATGACCTAACTGTGCTCCCAAAATGACATTTGCCCTATTTATGCATGCTAAAGTACTTGTGAAAGCTTGCAATATTGATTCATTGTACTGTTAAAAGGAGTGGGAAACAGAGGAAATTAATTCCATGGGAGGAATAATAAAATGACCAACATAAAAACACAGGGAAAATGTCCTTACATAAATCTTAGCATAATTATACTTGAAATACTGTGTACAGTTTTCATCACTACACCTTCACAAATATTTTGTAGAGTTGGAAAGAATATGAATATGGAAACAAAATAAATGTAGATCATTGTGTAGAAACAGAGAAGATCCTAATGCTTGGGGGGGGGGAATCAAAATAGCAGCTGGCTAATGATCTAAAACAAATATTATTACTGAGGGCGTATGCATGAGCTTCAAGAAGCAATTACTGAAAGTCAATTTGACAGAATTATGTGTTTTCAGGTTATAAAGAGGTGGAAGCAACTGAATGACTGAACAATGATCAGGAAAGTAGATTTTTTTTTAACCCAAAGGTGTTTTTAAAAGGCAACTTGACATTCTTGGGTTTTTTTTTTTCCCTTGAAAATGTTTCGCTTCTCATACAAGAAGCTTTTTTTAGTTCTTCAGTGGAAGGATATATATTCCTTAGCAGTCATCTGGTCATCTGGAAAATAGTCTGGTTTTCCTGGACTATGCAGTACATATTAAGGAAGACAGAAGCCTCAACATCTAAGTATTCAGAAACCTACACAGAGATTAATATTTACATTTTGATTCTCACTACCCACTGGAACACAAAAGGGGAGTGATCAGACACTACATCACCTGGCTGAAAATTTGCCTACCAGCAAAGAGGGAAAAGAAAAAGAACTAAAACTTATCAAGGAAGCCTTCAAAACTTATGGCTAACCCAACTGGGCCTTCATCAAATCCAAGAAAAGATCCAGCAGGAACTCCTCCATAACAAACAAAGAAGAGAACAACAAACAAAGCAACATTGTCACTCCATACATTGCAGAAATATCTGAAAAGCTCAGGAGGATTTTCAACCAACAAGACATATGTGGACACAAATACAAATCTAAGAATACATTAAGGTAAAGGTTGTCCACTCCAGGGGACAAACACTGAGATACAAACTGGGCAATGTGGAATATATAGTACAATGCAGTGAGATGTGCAGATCTGTACAGATCTGAAACAGAACAACCCCTTCACAAACAAATGGCAGAACACAAGAGAACAAACAATCAGGACAATATTGAACAGTCAATCTGCATCTGAAGGACAAAAGTCCACATTCTGGACAAAGAGGGGTCAAAGAGGAATTCTATATTGAAATTGAACAGATCTCTCCCAACAAAGAGGGAAAGATATGATATGATATTGCTAGTCTACAACACAATTCTTTCAGCAATCTCAAGAACATTTCACACCCATTTGCACTCTGATTCGGGTGATTCTGAGAATATAGATAAATTCCCAAGTGGCCTCAATGACTGTCAGAGAGCTAACAACCCTCAGAGAACTAACAACCAGATGACTGCAAAGGAATATAAATCCTTCAACTTCTTACCATTCAGCCAGAATTGTAGAAGCTTCTTGGACGAGAAGCGAAACATTTTCAAGGAAAAAAATCTAGTAACTTCCTGATGATCTCTTCATCTCATGGTATATCTTCAAGCCCCCAAAATTTGATCATATGACCTTAGAAACATGACAAGTTGTAAATGCAAGGACTGTTTGTAAGTCACTTTTTTCAGTATTGTTGAAATGTCAAACAGTCACTAAATGAATGGTTGTAAGTTGACTACTATCTGCATCATGTTGAATATTTTGTCTTATATTTCAATCCACCATGGATTTCAAATAATCATTTTCCCCTTTGTGTGGATATTTATTAAACAATGTACAAGTCTCAAGATATTTAAACGGTTGGGATTTTTGAAAAATTCATATTTTTCTTCTCCAAATCCCATTTTCCAAAGTCATTCTGTTCCCAGATCTGCAGCTATAAAATTGTAACTGTAGATTGCTTCAAGCAAAATACACACAGCAAAATATTTATTAGACTCCTGAACTTTTTGGCATAATATTAAACTGTTCTGATGTTTACACGAAAGTATTTATTAAGAAAAGCATTATAATGAATTTTAATATAAATAAATGTACCTTGCAAATTTCAAAGGTATCAATCTGTACAAGGAGTTTTCTGCATATTCATGATGTAATATTTTATACTTTATGAATTATAATAGTGATGCATGTGTAATATACCATGTTTTACCAATGATGTACTTCTTTAAGATTTTATCAGTCCCTCATTCCTTGGTTCAATGATTAAATGAAACACCCTAGGGTAAAATTTTACATCAAACAGTTTTAAATGTTTAGAACAAACATGAGCACAACCTAATTGAGATAATAGATGCTGATTGTGGAAATTATTTGTTTCCAAGGAGTTAAAAATTGCTATAATTTCAAACTCATCCTGAGAGGAAATATTTTCAGAATCCCACTTTTCCTGTCAAGACTGCATTAACAGAAATTAGAAACAAAATATCCAAAATGGTTGACATTATTTTTGGAATGATGGATTGATGGATGAGGGTAGGTTAAGGCAGCCAGTGAGTCAGCCAGCCAACCAACCAACCAACCAACCAACCAACCAACCAATCAGCCAACCAATCAGGCTTCTATGTTTTTTTTAGTTTAATAAGTTACATACAGACTGCGAACTCCCCAAAGGATGCCCCCTGACCTCATAGGATGGAATATTTTAGCTACTACAAGATCACTATCATCATTTGTTGCCTGCTGTGTCTTAAGATTTAGAATACTAGAAATTCTTCTAGGGAAGGCATGTCTTCATTTTGTTTAATGGTATTCACTAGCCTAAGCATTTCACTGGGGGCTTTCGGGATATGCAGAGATTTTGAGCCTTTCAAAATTTAAATGCCATTTTAAATTCCCATTTAAAGGTAATGTTCAAGTCCAACTTTTAAAGGAAAATACTGAAATGATCATGTAATTGACACATAAGGGCTTGATTAGCTTCAATATGTTGTTGTTAAGTTGCAAGTTATGTCTGACTCTTTGTGACCCATAGCACCCCAGGCTCCCCTGTCCTTTACTGTTTCCCACATTTGCCCAAATTCATGTTCATTGTGTCAATGACACTATCTAATCATCAATATGAAGTACATTAAACACAAAATTTTGAGGGTAACAGGTATCTTTAGTGCTCAATATCTTCTCCTTTTTACCATGGAAACTGATCTGTGGTCTGTTCAGGAGCCATTATTCAAATATTTAACTACTGGTTAAAGATTCTGAATCATTCAAGTAACAATGCTATTTAAAATTATGTTTTCTAGAGACATAATGGAAAATCCTTAATCAAAGTATTTGGTTCTTAACGATTGGCAGTATGAGTTTTTTCTTGGAATACTTTTCTTCCCTGGAACTGCCTTGATCTAAACACTTTAAGCTCAAGAGCCCATTATGTAGCTAGATTTGAATATGATTGCAAATAAGTGCTTGGCCTTCATATAAATAGATTATGCATGAAACGGTATGTGGGATGTATGACCAATTCAACTTCCATTCTTCTCTTAGAAGAGCATTAACAAAACTGAGAACATAGCAATTGAAAAGTGTACTTCCAGGCAGGTATTCTAAGAAAAGTGTTCACAATATTAGGCACTGTGAAATGAAGCAGATGAAAAGCTTTTGCATTATGATTCAATATTTTGTTATATGCTTCTCTTTTATGGAGTTTCTGCCCTTTTGATTAACTTTTCTTGGTTCACCTATGAAGAAGCCCATGTTTAAAGAACTTGTCACCAGGTGGGGATTCGTAGGGGCTCAGGAAAGCCCCTAGGTAAGATTATGTGCAGTTCAGAAAAATCCCAAATCTCTCTCCTGGCTGGCCCTGCCCATCCCACGCTGTTGTAACTATGTATCATTCATGTGTTTGCAACTATGTATCATTGCAACTATGTATCATTCATGTGTTTGCAACATTGTATCATTCACGTGTAATCATTCACTTCTGTCTCTTCAGTGACCTTTGCAAGGCACGTACAAGGGACAAGGAGCTAGACGGTTGTTAATAAGCTTATCCACACTGTAAATGATCTGTCCGGTATGCAGCTTTGTAAACATGCACATCCTGATGAGATTATCATACTTGACTTGAGCTTTGATTAAATCATTTTCTTGTAAAAAAGCACAATAAAAGAGCGTGTGCCAAGACATTCGGGGCGCACTCATCCCGAGGAAACCTCACTTCCTGTCGTTTCTCTCTCCTTCGCTCCCTATCATGAGCCGCCCATCTGATGCGGGATAGCAGATACCGCATTCCGGTGACCCCGATGTGATTCCCTAAGGGGGATACGTTGCGACGCGCCCATATCTTATCAGCTCGATGGGAGCTGTGCATCGCCAGGCCTGAAGCGAATTGCACATCATCGGATCTGAAACACGGTCTCGACTTTCGTAAGTATCGGTGGAAACTTTTCTCAACAACAGACGCAGCATCTGAAGGAATTGAGGGAGTTAGTCGCTTCTTCTTCTAAATATTCTGCTAATTTAAAGGGCTCGCCTGTAAAAATGAAACCTATTGCTACATTATTGGCTTATGCGTGGCAACATTGTCCCAATTATTCAGAGGAAGGGTCCTTAAAAATTTCCACTTGGCAAAAAATTGGTGAACATCTCCATAGTCCTCCTCGTGCACCTATTGGCATTTTGGTCACTTGGAGGAAAATTATGTAGGCTTTAAAAGTCCATTATAAAATAGAAGCAGGGAGTGTGTTTGAATCTCCCCCACCAAGTTATGATAACTTTTCAATTTGCTCTAACTAAGGCAGAAGCTGCTGCCATTATTCAACAATGCCCCACATGTAGTAAGCAAGGACATTCCATTCCCATAGGAGTAAATCCTAGAGGATTAAAAGCTTGTGAAATTTGGCAAATGGATGTAACTCAGTATCCACCTTTTGCCCCTTGGAAATATTTGCACGTTTCCATCGATACAAATTCAGGGTTTATTCTGGCCACCCCTCAAAGGGGAGAAACTGTAAAACATGTCATCAATCATTCAATTCGTACCTTTGCCTCGCTGGGACGTCCAAAAGAAATCAAAACTGACAATGGACCTGCATATACAAGTTCTGCGTTCCAGGACTTCTGTAACAGATGGGATGTAACCCACAAGTTTGGGATTCCCTACAACAGCCAGGGGCAGGCTATTGTGGAACGAGCGAACTTATCTCTGAAACGTGCTCTTGATCGATATTCGTTGCGGGAAAACCCCCCGAACCTCCCAGCATTGCAAAATTCTCTTAACATTTGTCTTTACACTTTAAACTTTCTTAATCTGACTGGCATTGCTCCCACTTCTGCTGCTTCACGTCATTTTTCCTCCCCCTCACCCCCACCTAACAGACCTCTGGTATATTATCGCAGATTGCCAGATCCCGCCTGGCAGGGTCCCGCTGAGCTTCTCACTTGGGGATGAGGCTACGCTGTGATTTTACTACCAGACAAAACCACTTGCTGGATCCCTGGTAGGGCAGTTAGACGCTATCATGGGAATTCCTCCGCTACATCTGTATCTTAAAACTCTTCCTGATATTCTTGCCTATATCTTCTTTGCAATTTCTACCTTACTTCAACAAAACCTATGCTTCCTGTCAAAAGACTATTCGTGTTAAAACCATTTCATTAACAGAAGGCTATTATACTTGTTCCATGTGGTACGTCATGAAAATGCTACCCGTAGTTTTCACTCTGTCACTTCTGTTTTGTTTAAAGAACACTCTACCCCTCGCTCTTTTGTTCCTTCTTTATTCTTCCTATGGAAAGGAACCTTAAAATCTTTTCCTCTATTCAATCTAAAACATAGGGGGACCTAAATGTCCTTCTATTGTAATATGGGTTTCCCCAACCCAACTAACATCTTTGATGAATTACCAAATTAATCTTTATTGTCATTATTGTAATTATTATCCTTTTTCTACTAATTGCATTCCCTCCTCATTTCGCAAATGTTCTACAACTAACTTGTCCATAGCCCTCTCTCCTGCTTGTGATGTTTTTATATTCCCGAACTCTGATCCTGTCAACAAACGACGCTTCAAAAGAACTGTCCATGATGATCCGCAGAAGCCTCATAGAAGATATAATATTGCTTGGACTATAACTGACTTTCAAGGAGTTCGTTTAAGTTCTACAACCAATTTTTCTCGCACAGAAGACTTCTACCCACCACTTCAATTCGATTTGGCAGACGCACCCACACAACCAGGGGATATTCTGCAATCTATACCACTTCAGGAGGAACTTTAACATCACGCCTGAAAGGAATGTATTTTATCCCTGGCAATAATTTTGTTTGGACTTGTTCCACCGGTTTCATGGCATGTGTCCACGGGGATGAAAGTGTTAAATCCAAATCATTTTGCATTCAAGTATAGCTTGTGTGTATAACTCTGATGATTTTATATCCCTACAGGTACCCATGGAATACCCCCTCTTGCAAAATCGTAAAGATTTAGATCTGTTATTTTTTTTAAAAAACAAGAAGAATGTTGTCTTTATGCTGATGGCGGGGGGGGGGGGTTGTTTTCTATTTCACCATGGTTTACAACCTTTTTAACTGCATTGGCAGGATCATTAATAATCATTATATTGATATGTATTATAGGACTTTGTTGTTTTAATAGAATATTGCAATTTTTTAAAAACCAATTATCCTCTGCTGATGTTAATGTGCTATTGCAAGCTCATGTTATATCCTCAACACCGGACAAAAAAATGTCATTGCTGAGTTACTGCTCCTTGGACAACCCTGACCCTCCTTGGACAACCCTCCTTGGACAACCCTTGCCTAGATGACGGGGATGGCGAACATTTCATAAAAATGGTTCCTGTCTTCTCGGACGAGGAAGAAGACTCGTCATAAATAATAAAAACAGAGGAGATGTTGTAACTATGTATCATTCATGTGTTTGCAACTATGTATCATTGCAACTATGTATCATTCATGTGTTTGCAGCATTGTATCATTCACGTGTAATCATTAACTTCTGTCTCTTCAGTGACCTTTGCAAGGCACGTACAAGGGACAAGGAGCTAGACAGTTGTTAATAAGCTTATCCGCACTGTAAATGATCTGTCCGGTATGCAGCTTTGTAAACATGCACATCCTGATGAGATTATCATGTTTGACTTGAGTTTTGATTAAATCATTTTCTTGTAAAAAAGGACAATAAAAGAGCGTGTGCCAAGACATTTGGGGCGCGCTCATCCCGAGGAAACCTCGCTTCTTGTCGTTTCTCTCTCCTTCGCTCCCTATCATGAGCCGCCCATCTGATGCGGGATAGCAGATACCACACCACACCTCCCCTCCCAGGAGTCCCCATGTGGCCTGTTTTGGATGCAGGTAAGTGCAAGATGCATGCAGAGGCTCAGGGAGGGCAAAAAACAGACCTCCTGTTAATTCAGGAAGATCAGAAATGGACCTGTTTTTACTTCCACAGAGCTCTGGAGTCCAAAGAGGCTTTTTTCACCCTCCTGGAGGCTCGAGGAAAGCTTCCAGAGATGACGGAGGGCAAAAATGCCCTTCCTGGCTGTGATGCACCATGGCCACGCCCACCCAGCAACTGGGCAGAGAACCTATTGCTAAAAGTTTTGAAGCCCATCCTCTGGTTGTCACCAGTGAATCTGAAGCATAGCTTGCTCCCTAGGCAGACTAAAGTCTAGTCTAGTTTTTCATAGGAAAAAAAAAAAACCTCTTCCAATATGATAGGATATCTTTCACAGATGATTGGAACTTGGCAATTTGTTTGGCTTCAATTGGCCAGCTACATGACTGCCACCTGTTGAAAGGCTTTTAAAATGCCTTTCTTCTGAGGATTCTATTTTTCCTGCTGGGAGAGCTCCAGTGCAAGGATACAGACAACTGCTTGAAACCTGGTTCTTTTTATTTTTCAGGAAGGCGAGAGACAGCAAGAAGTCTGCATTCCTGGGGCTAGCTAGCTTTGTATGATAAGCCCCTCATTTTTACACTCTTTTTTCTCATTTTGTGTGTGTGTGCTTGTGTTTGTATTTCCTAATGTTTTAAATCCTGTCAGGGGTTGTCTTCATTTCCCTCCGCGGGGTAGTTTGATTGGATTATTAGTTTCGTCCTAATGTTTTCTTATATTTGTTTTGTGGCAATCTCCTATCTGTCTCCTTTGCAATATATTTTGTGTCTTTTGTTTGTTTTGCTGATGTGGAAGGGTTTTCTTTTCTTGTTTCCCTAGTTTTCTTAATTATTTGGCTTTTGTCTAGGGGGCTTCTTTCAATACTTCTTCTTTTATTAAATCTCTTTTCCTATGCAAGTTTGTTTTATGGCTGGTCTGATGTTCCCTTTGGGCTTTTCCTGCTTGAGTGTCACCACTGTCCTCATGAAGTTCCCTTTCCACACACCTTTAACCTATCTGTGAGGCTCTGCACCTCTATGCCCTATTATTGTCTGGTTTGCTGGAGAGATACAATCTTACCCAGGAAGATTTCTTAATTGATGTATGTGAAGCTTGTGAAAAACCTTCCATAATATCAAAATTAGCATTGGAAAAACTGTTGGAAGAATATTGCAATGGAGTCCATGAACAAAGCCCAAAGAAACAGAGTTGATTTAACAATCATAACACAGCTATATTTAGGTGGTCTCAGATTTCTCTTATCTGACCGTTCTCTTGGTTGCAGCTCTTCACCCTGTTCTTTAAGGTAATTATCAAAACCCATTAGACTCTGCCCTAGTTCCAACATGCTTGAGGTATTCGCTTTTGGCTCATGTATTTCTTCTCGGTTTCTTTACATTGGCAGCAGCAGCAAGATATTATTCCAACATAACATTGATACTGGGAACATTTGGGGCTGGGGACAACTGGTTTTAAACAATATTTCCCACTCTTTCATGAATGGAGAAAAGTATGCGACTTATGAATGCAGTCTAGTTAGATAAGCTAGATAGGCCATTTATCTATTGCTTTATCATCTCACTCTAGTAATAGAACATTACTTGAAGCAATTGCTTTTCCTCTAAGGGATAGAAAAACATGGGAAATGATCATAGGATACATTGTTTTTTAATTTCAGATTGATACATTGTATATATCTTATTTCTGCTATGAGAGCAAGTTTGGTAGTAGTTAAGGTTTCAGGCTAGAAATCAGGAGACTGTGAATTGTAGTTATACCTTGAGCACTGAACCAGCTGATGAGCTTGGGTCAGTTATTCTTTCTTCAAAGTAGGAGGGAAATGGCAAAACACTGCTGAAAAACCTTGCCAAACCTTGCAAAAAACAAAACAAACAACCTGTAGGGGTATAGCCACTAATCAAGAGTCAATATTAAAGACAAAGGCACACATTGTAGGATTCTCTCTTATTTTATGTTTTGTGATCTATATTCAAAACAATATTTTTATAGTTTCTAGATAGTAGGATATGAATGGAAATATCATATTAAAATGTAAATTAAAAGAATCAAGAAATAGATACGACTACAGAAAATGAGACAAATATGCATATAATTTCTAGCTATTTGATTTCAGTCTCATTCAGTTAAGGGAAAAAATAACTGTATATGATGTTATCCCAAAATCAAAACACAGCACGAGCTTTCATGCAGAAAAGCTGTGTTTCCCCTAAAGGAAATGCATATAGTGAAACAGAGAGAAAGCGCACATGAAGTAGAATTTCATAAATGATTTATGAATGCAGAAATAATTTCACCAAACTATAACTAAATATGGAATCTAAGACATGTTAATATTTTCTCAATTTCATATGGTAGGAAATGAGCAAAGATAATAAAGAGGGACACAATAGAATTTAGAAGGTGATTTATACTTAATCAGGTAAAATTGGAATTCTTTGGTAATATCCCATCTGCCTTTTTAGAAAACATGCCACTGGGCTTCATCTCAAAGTTGTTTTCACTAGAAGCAGGTTTATTTTTTTCTTCGTAGAGACAAATAGAAAATAACCTGCTTGAATTGTAAGAATATAATTACCATTGAAAGATATTGAAATTTGGAATTGCAGATGTTGGATCCTGCAGAATATGCAACTATTGAAAATGAAATGTTCAAAGTTCATTCTTATTTTTCTTGGTATTCTGACTTGTATTTGCAATGGTAACATTCAGAATGATGAACATGTGTTTCTTGATTATAATTATTTATTGTAAATTATGCAGATTGAGACTTATTCTGGGAACTTCATGGACATACCAAACCCCTTAACTGTCTTTGAGACAATGTGGAAGCAATTTTTAATTGGTGTCTTTGTTTTTTGTTTTTTGTTTCTTGCAACTATCCAGAGTACATCTTTGTTACTTTGTGGTGGTCTCCCTTATCCATGTTGTAACCTGCTCAAAATATGCTTAATTTTTTGAAGTAGCAGTGTTTTATATATTGTGCTATCAAATAATAAAATATTCTTTATCCCATGACATACTTTAAGGATGTGAAGAAGAAAAAGTCTAAAGCTGAAAACCTAAGTTTTCTATCTTTCTGAAGTGGTGTTCTATCCTTGTGGATTGTGCTCCATGGTATTAAAAGAGCAAGGGACTACATTGGTACTGTAAGGAAGTCAAAGGAGTTGGGTGTTGCTAGAAGAGAGAAAGGAGAAGTAGTTCCAGGAGTAGGTAAAGTTAGATGATTGGAAGTTACTGTAGCCGAGAAAGGAATAACAAGCTTTACAAACAGACTGATTAGCTACAACCAACCAACAATAAGTAATTGTGTTTTCCTTCCTACAAAGGGAGAAACAACCCAGTAGAAGTAGTCCTCATTTAGCAATCACAATTGGGACTGGCAACTCTGTTGGTTAAGCTAGTCATTAAGTGAAAACAAGAGTGTGCTTACAATTTTACTTCATTTTTTAAAATTTTCTTTACAGATCTTGCAAGGTTATAACATAAGGACTAATTGTAAAGTTAGAAGAAAGAAAAAGACTAAAGAAAGGTATGCAGTTTAAAAAGAATAAAAGGGAAACTTGTATTAATATAATCATGTCAGGAGCTCCAAAGCATTTCTTTATCACTGTTGCTTGGGGAGTGCCCAGTTGGGGGTTCCTTTCAAGTTGCCATTAAGAGGTTACCTATTTATCTAGTCACAATTGCCTGATTTCAAACTGCTGGATTGGCAGGAGCTGGAGTAAATGATGGAAGCTTGCCCTATCCTGTGGTAAGAACCAGCTCTCAAAGCCAATCCTGCTGATTGTCAGCCCAGCCTTCTAACCAGCATGAATCACTGTGCCCCAGTGGTGGGATTCAAATTCTTTTACTACCGGTTCTGTGGGTGTGGCTTGGTGGCTGTGGCAGGGGAAGGATACTATAAAATCTCCTGTCAGATTTGCTGGTTTTCTGAACTGCTCAAAATTTCCGCTACTGGCTCTCAAGAACTGGTCAGAACCTACTGAATACCACCTCTGCTGTACTCCCTGCATGTTGAATGAGGGTAGTCAACCAATTATGAATCCATCTAGTGGTGATGCTGTCCAACTCACATTTTCTATTTTATCAAGTAGTAGATTGTGGTCAACTTTATCAACTTACTGAAGTCCAAATAGATTATATCTACAGCATTCCATAGTCTACTATTTTTGTCACTTTGTCAAGCAATGCAATAAGATACTTCTGGCATGATCTATTTTTAACAAACCCATATTAGCTTCTCTTTATGACTTTGATTGCCTATATGTGTTAACAGATTCATTGTTTGATTATCTTTTCCTGATTCTTCCCAGATATTGATGTCAGGCTGATAGGTCTATAATTTCATGAATCAATTTTTTATTCCTTTTTTGAAGAGGGGATTCAAATTAGCCCTTTTCTAATCACCTGGTATTTTCCCAGTACTCCAGAATTTTGAAAGATATAATTCAATTGTTATATGAGCCCATATGCCAAATAGAGGTGGTATTCAGTAGGTTCTCACCAGTTCTGAAGAACTGGTAGCAGAAATTTTGAGTAGTTCAGAAAACAGGCCTCTAACTGGCTCTATCCCCATCTATTGTCTGTCTCCTGAATCCCACCTGATCGGCTTTTGTTGCCCTGCACAGGAGAATGGAGCTGGAAAGCAAGTTAGTGGGGTGAGATGGGAAGGGGAGTTTGCAGTAACCTCCCCCTCCCACACCTACCAAGCCATGATCACCAAGCCACACCCACAGAACTGGTAGTAAAAAAATATTTGAATCTCACCACTAAAGCCAACATCTTCAGATAAATAGATTGGTGATATATATTAGCTTTAATACATCAGAAAATGTATTTTGAATAATAAGCCAATTTTGTGTCCATAACAAAGAAAAAGCATTTAATTCCAAGTCTATGGTTTGTGTCATAACGATGAGAACGCTCTCACATAGTGCATGTGCAACATACATGTCTCTGAAAATAAGTTAAACTTTTAAAATTGGGCAGATTTGTTTTTTTTAAAAAAGACATTTTGACTACATCTGCCATATTTTTTAATATGGATGAGTGAATCATACCTGCAATACATAAATACATATTTATTATTTCTTTTCCTATTGCAATATCTGACCAAGCAGATTTGGTTGATGAATGATTGCATTAAAAGCAGAACATGGATAACATAATATGGATAACAAGAAGAGTGACCTACATAAGTAGTACAGACAAAATCAGTACATAAAAACTACACAAAAGACACTACAGACAAAATCAGTAAGATACTACACAAGCATCACGTTGCTACAACTTTAAAAGAACAACTACAATGACGTGGGAAAATACCCGAACAAAGCTGAATGCCATATGTGTGTGTGTGTGTGTGTGTGTGTGTGTGTGTGTGTGTGTGTGTGTTCATTTCGATGAAGTCTCATTCATCATCTTCAGGCTTGGTCTTCAGCTCTGTGCTTCTCAGAGTGACTCTGAATCCACATATCTATCTATCTATCTATCTATCTATCTATCTATCTATCTATCTATCTATCTATCTATCTATCTTTGGTTATTCGGGTTTTCTCCCGCGTAAGATTGGAAGTATCTAGGCAATGTTTCGATGAAGTCTCATTCATCATCTTCAGGCTTGGTCTTCAGCTCTGTGCTTCTCAGAGTGATGTGAGCTTGCAGCTGCTTCTTCCTTTTAACTGCTGGTGGGGGTGTGACTTGATTGGGTGGGGGCTTGGCTGTGTTCTGATTGGGTGGGGGGTGTTCTCATTGGTTGGGGGTTTGGCTGTGTTCTGATTGGTTGGAGAATTGGCTGTGATCTGATTGGCTGGAGGCGTGTTCTGTTCAGGTGGGGGCTTGGTTGTGCTCTGGTTAGTCTTTGTTGCTGGGGGATTTGAGCTGGTGAGCTGTGATCTTGCTGTTTGGCTTCGAGTTTGTGGTCATGCTGCATCTTCATGGTGGGGGTCAGTTCGCTTCATATATGGCTCAGAGGGGTTTGAAGTGGGTAGTGATGCAGCTGCAGTGCGGCTTCTGGTCCGTGGTCATGTTTCATTTTCTGTGTGGGTGTGAGTTTGCTTTCTACGTGGAAGTGTGGTGGTGGCATCTTGTGTGGCTCTCAGGGGTGTGGGTCTGGTGTCATTCTTCATGTTAGGTACTCGTCTGTTCATGAGGGCGGGTTTCCAAATGGCTGGTAGGTGGGAGGTATCATCTCGTTTATTCATGCTGTGTGGGCGTTTTTCTATCTCTATGGCTTCTCTGATGATTCTGCTGCTGAAGTGTTCGGTTTTGGCGATAGTTCTGGTATTTTTAAAGTCAATCTCATGTCCTGTGGCTTTGAGGTGTTGGACCAGGGAAGAGGTCGGTTCTTCCTTTTTGATTGAGTTCTTATGTTCTTCAATGCGTGCACTTATTCTTCTGTTAGTTTGTCCAATGTATGTATTGGGTCAGGCAGTGCAAGGGATTTTGTATACTCCTTGATTTTCTAACTCGATTTTGTCCTTAGAGTTTCTTAGAATGGTGGATATCTTTCTGTTTGTGCAGAATGCTGTCTTAATGTTGTATTTTTGGAGGATCTTGCTGATTTTGTCTGTAGTGCCTTTTATATATGGGAAGAGGCCTTTGCCATTCTCTTGTTCTCTGTCTTGGATTTTGGTTAGGGTTTCTTTTTGGATTAGGTGGGTGATCTTCTTTCTTTGGAATCCATTCGCTTTCAGCACGCCAGTGAGAGTGTGTAGTTCGGTCTCTAGGTGTTTTTCGTTGGCTA
Organism: Hydrophis major; assembly: GCA_033807585.1. Lineage (NCBI taxonomy): Eukaryota > Metazoa > Chordata > Lepidosauria > Squamata > Elapidae > Hydrophis > Hydrophis major. The sequence continues at coordinate 21,737,422 of CM066331.1, forward strand.
AGCATTTTGTTCTGGAGATGAGTGTCTCGGCTCCGGAATTAATCTGTGCTGGGTGGTGGCGTGAGAGTGCGTGTAGATAGCGGTTTGTATGTGTTTTCTTCTGGGTAGATGGTGTGTCCTAGGGAGCCATTGGATTTTTTGTATACCAAGACATCTAGGAAGGGAAGTTGGTTGTTAGCTTCTGTTTCCATGGTGAAATGTATTTTGGGGTGTAGGCTGTTGAGGTGTGTGAGGAAGTTGTTCAGTTTTTCTTTCCCGTGTGGCCAGATTATGAAGGTGTCATCTACATATCTGAGCCAGAGTTTGGGTTTGTGATCATATTTTTCTAGAGCTTGTGTTTCAAAGTGTTCCATGTAGAGGTTAGCGATGACAGGTGAGAGGGGTGATCCCATGGGTGCTCCTTCTACTTGTTTGTATTTTTGTCTGTTGTAGGTGAAGTATGTATTGGATAGGCAGTGGTTGGTCAGATCTAGGATGTGCTTGGGGGGGTTGTATTTGTTTTGGATGGCTGTCAAGGCTTCTTTTATTGGCACTTGGGTGAAGAGGGATATGACATCAAAGCTCACTTGTAGGTCACTAGGTTGTAAGTTTTGTTTCTTTATGATCTCGATGAACTGGAATGAGTTTCTTACATGTGAGTTGATGGATTCTGCATAGGGTTGTAGTTGTTTGGCGAGAAATTTGGCTAGGTTTTATAGAGGTGAGCCTATGGAGCTGACTATTGGTCTACAAAACCTAGCCAAATTTCTCGCCATGATAGCCGTCCATTTACCAGAAGCCAAGCTGCACTAAAGGCCTCCAATAAAGTAACACAATGCTGCCAGCCAATCAAGATACAAAAAGAGCCAAAAAACATTGGTTATTCGGGTTTTCACCCGCGTAAGATTGGAATAGTTATTCATCCTCATCTTTGTGACAGCTTCTCAAATAGTGGAACACTGCTCTCATATCTCTCCTAGTCTTTTTCACTAGTCTAAGTATGCTCAATTCCTGCAAGCATTCTTTATATGTCTTAATCTACTACCCCCTAATCACCTTTTTGTTCTTTTCTGCACTTTCAACACCTTTTTTGTAACATTGTGACCAAGGATGCAATATTCCAGATGTGGTCTTACTAAGGTTTTATAAAGTGGTACTTTATCTGATCTTGACTCTATCCCTCTATTAATGCAGGCTAGAATTGAATTTTATTGCTGACCTCCTACACTGTTGCTCATATTTATGTGATTGTCCATTTTGACTCAAAAATCTGTCTCAGTTGCTGGCATTGAGCCAAGTTTGACCTAGTCTGTACCTGTACAGTTGGTATTTCTTACCTAAGTATAAAACCTTACTTTTCACCCTATTTCACTGTACTCATCTCAAATAATGCTAATGATCATGCAAATGATTTTTTTTGCAGAAATGCCTCAATTAAGCAAATTGTCTTAAATAGGAAAGGGGAGATTAATATGTTTCCTCTGGCATGTGAATATCAAGCTATAGTGTCTATCTCACCATTATGTACCAACCAGCATCTTTAGAAAGACTTGTAAAAATAGAGACACTGATCTAAGTCAATAGGAAAGAAGGAATGCCAAGGAATGAAGTTAAATATTTTGAAAAGCCTATAAAAGTTTACAATGTAACATTCAACACAGGGTAAGCAAAAGGAGAAAAGCGGTATGATACTATGGTTTTGTATTGTAATGGTTTGTCATATTTGTTGTTGAAAATATTGATAATCTTGTATTATTCTGCTTGTACATGTAACTATTTGCAAACTACTTAAAATCAAATGTTTGAATATTTGGCACTTAGGAAAAAAAATAACCAGTTTTCAACTTCAGAGATTGATTTGCAAGTTAATCCTCTTAATCCTCACTTAACAACCAATCATTTAGCTACCATTTGAAGTTAAGATGGACCTTCCAAAGCTACTAATAACCCAATTCCAGATTTCCAACAGCCACAATTACACCATTCTCCAGTTATATGATCACATTTTGGGCATTTGACAATCAGCTCACATTTATGGCTATTTGTACTGTCTTGTGCTCATACGACCATAATTTTCAGTATTTTCCATCAGTTTCTTGCACTTACTTCTGGTTTCTGAGAGATAAAAACATTCACTGAAGAAAACATGTTCTTTTAGCAATAGCCACATTCACTTAATGTCCATGGCATTCATTTAACAACTGTCACACACACAAAAAAACATTGTAAAGTTGGACATGGTGACCTGGTTGCCTCTTGAACAACTGCCATGTTGTATGAGTACAATTCCACGCTCATTTACTGTCATAAGTCAGGGACCACCTACACAGCATAGCATGGACTAAATCAGTGTCTATCAAAAAGGCAGATTCACTACTTAACTTTTTTTTAAAAAAAAAATTGCCTCCATCAGTCATGACTTTCAGATGTTAAAAGACAGCTCTATTCCACTGGACTTTTAATGTGCTCAAAGAATGATAGATTTGTAGAATTGTAAGGGAGTGAGCTTGAAAATTTTCTATTCCAAGTCCCTGCCCCGGGCGGAAAACTTCATACTATCTCAAACAAATGTCTGTCTAGTCTTTTCTTAAAAACCTGCAGTGATGAAGCACCCACGGTTTCTGGAAGCAATCTGTTCCACTGCTTGTTTAATTCTTAGAGTCAGGAAATTCCTCTTTATTTCAAGTCTGGATTTCTCTCTGTAATGTTTCTGCTTTTCAGATCGTGTCTTATCCTCAGGTGCTAGGGAAAATAAATGGATTCTCTGTTTGCTGTGACAACCCTTCATGTGTTGGATGTCTGTTATCGTATCTCCCATCTTCTCTGTTTTTGGCTAAACATACTGTGTACCCTTTTAAAAGTTTTTAGGCATATTCATTCTTGATGTTTTTATTGGGCTTTTTCTTCATTTTTTTTAAATGTTTCATTGTTTTAATTGTAATATATATCTTTTGAATTATAAGCTGGCCAGAGTCATTGACTGAGGTGGAAAACTATAGAAATTGAATGATTGAATGAATAAATGAATGGATGAATAGATGGATGGATGGATGGATTCAGCTTCCAAGCTCATTATCAACTCATTGGTTTATTCTCTGTCCATTTTCTACTTCCTAACATTTTATCCCTAGTATGGCAACTGGAACTGGACATGGTATTCCAAGTACATTCTGAACAATACAGCAAACTAATCAATTCCTGTGATATTGAATCTGTTCATGTAGTCCAAAATTGCAATGGTTCTTTAGGTAACTATACCTCATGGTGGCTCATGCTTAACCTATGAGTTACTAGGACACCCTATCCTTCTTACAAAGATTATGGCTAGGTAAGGTGGTGCCTATCTAGTGCCTTTTTCCTGCCTACATGCAGAACCATTCATTAGTCACCATTTAATAACATATTTTTTTAAATAGGTCCCAATGTTATTCATTGTTTGCCAGACAGCTGTGCTGTTTTGAAATTAACCCAGAGGTGCTGTTCAGCAAGTTCTGACCAGTTTTGGAGAACCGGTAGTGGAAATTTTAAGTAGTTTGGAGAACAAGCAAATACCACTTCTGCCATGCCCACCAAGCCATACCGACAGAACCGGTAGTAAAAATAATTGAATCCCACCTCTTATAACCATATTGATCTATAGCCAAGTTTTGCATTCATATTGTTTTTCTCCACCTATTTACCTGTTACTAATTTCTCCATAAAAAGTCAGTAGTTATACTAATCATGGAAACAAATAAATCCGTTTTTTTTAAGAGGAAATGTTTTACAAATTAGTTGCAAATAAGTAGCATATTACAAAGCTAAAGGCCAGTGTGTGTGTTTGTGGATGTGAGCTGCACTTTTGAGGGAGAAGAATCTTCTGATCTTTATATGTACACTAGTTTATCCTTTAGGATAGTAAACTTGATTTATGTATCTCAAGATTATTGTTTGCAACTCATAGAAAAATCTCTTTTTTCTCAGGCATTCAACATTAAACACAGATATAAAACAAAGCTTATTTGTGTATAGGTACAGTCTGTAACATTTTACAATATGTTAGTTCCACCGACATGGTATTGTAGAATTGTTGTTAAAATTCTTCACTGAGTTCAAAGTTGAAAAGTAAAGTAAGGAACCACTGCAAAAGCACTAAAATGCTCTGTCCCAGCAATTAACATCTGAGTAAAGTTATAGGGTTGTTGTTGTTTTTTGCATTTGTCACAAATAAATCAGCTGTGTTTATGGGTTAGGAGGAAGATTCTAATATAATAAAGACTTAGTTATTAAAAGCTCTGCATGAATTAAAAATATTTAGAATATAATTTCATCCTGATTGAGAGAAGCTAATATTCATTTTGATATGTGGATTACTAGTAACATTAGGAGACCTCTTGATATATAATAATACTTCCCCGGGATATTAATTATTGTTTCATTTATTTATGTTATGTTTTGTGCTTCCTTTGAAAATGTCAGAGCAGCACACAGCATTGTTTTTTGGGGATCTAAAAATTCTTGTGGGAGAAAAGAGAAGAGGGCAATATAACAATGTTAACCATGATGTGTCAATCAAGATGCTTAATCCATTTGTATTTTCATTTTGTTTCCTTACTCCAGAAGCCCAAATATGCACAAACTGAGGCCAAAGGTAGGAACAAACAACTATCCATAATTTGTTGTTAAATTATAATCATTAATGTGAGATACTATAAAAATATAATTGATAGGAATAATTATATCAACAGCATTTAATTAATATTTTAATTGGATTTTTTTTTTTTTTTTGCTTTCTGTTTTGGCTCCATCTATATTTTGGTCTTAATCCTGTGCACTTTTTGGAGCAAAGTTGTTCCAAATGCTTTTTAAATAGACAAGTGGGGAATTGAAAAAAATTAACAGCAGCAAGAATGCTTTATGCAAAGAAATAGAAAGATACTCTAATTCCCAAAATGAGTGAGTAGGTGAAGAATCTGATGGAACTAGTAGTGATGGCTAAATTAACTCCTCTAATCATAGAAAATAACACACCTGACTCTGTTTCTACTTGGAAACCACTTGTGGACTTTGTGCTCAAGACAGAAAAAATAAAAAATAAAACTTTGATGTTGGTTTTTGCTGATTAGATAAGGTTGTTATTTTGGAAGTGGCTAGTACATATTATATAAAAGTAAAAAGTTGAGGCAGTAATATTATTATTTTATTCTAATGTGCTAACAAATGTTGAAAGTTGATGCTTTCTTTCTTTTTTCTCTTTACCCTACACTTCTTTCTCTCACTTCTTCCATTTTTCCACTATTTTCATTTAATTAGTATTTTATACTTTGACAAATATAATAAAATTATTGAAAAGAAAAAATGACAAAGATAGATCTCAAGAAAAATAGACAAAATAACCCAGCACTGTACTTATAGCTACAGATATTTTATTAATAGACTGATTTATAGTAACTCTTTATTTTTCTGGTCAATGTATGAATTCTCTTCCTAAAAGACTATTTATTTTAGAAATGTTGCTTGTATTGTCTTAATAAATAGTGGATGCTTCTATTTTTAAACTACTACATAATTTTATATTTTTCCTTAGTTGTACCTTCTTAAAATTTGAAGGTTGAAAGTATGCAAATACTTCAAAAACAATAAATTGAAATGAAACATCGCTTCTCGGCCTTTTGGCTAAGATCAAGTGTAATAAATTGAAATGAAACATTGCATTATCCAATTAAATAAGGGACAATTGCAAAAGCAGCAGAAAAATGGCATAACAATAATAAAAAAGAGTCTTCATCTTCTAAGTGAGAATATACCAAAGGGGTCAAATACAGCTTTTACTGATTGTCAAGAAAATAGGTCTTAGTAATAAATTAGCTCTCTGTGTCTATGATCTCAAAATGTCTTCTCCCTCACACTTGTATTTTTCACCTTGTTAGACTAGTAACTTTTCAGCATGAAAAGATGAGATATATATCTGCTCATGCATACTAAAAGATTCATTTTCCAATACCATTTTTCAGGATTTTCTAACCAAACACGAAAATAATAAAAAAGAAACCTGTTTTCTGTCTATACAAAATATTTTTTTCATAGAAGTTAGAAGACATATTAAGAGACAATTTAGGATATTCAAAGTAGACATGCCTGAAGAGCTTAATCTCCATACAGTCTGAGGTGTTTGTTTCTGTGGGACTGGAAATATATCACTCCCTCAATCTCTCATTTAGAAAGGGCAATTAATTTGTTTGATTTCCATTCCAGAAGTGACCTCTTCCTTGAAATTTAGATTTCCAGAACAAATGAAAGGAATCCCGATACCTCCTTTTAGAAGCTGAAGGCACTTTTCCAAGCCAGGCCCAAGTCCACTGGTCTCTTCACTCTAATTATGCCCACTTTAAAAAAATCTGTTTTACAAGAGTTTTAAGTGAATACTTTTCATTATGTGGTACAACCAGAGGTGATATTCAGCAGGTTCTGATCAGTCCTGGAGAACCAGTAGAGGAAATTTTGAGTAGTTCAGAGAAATGGCAAATACCACCTTTGATTGAAGATTTTACAGTATCCTTCCCCGCCATACCCACCAACCCATGCCCACAGAACAGGTAGTAAAAAAAATTCAATCCCACCACTGAGTACAACCCAACTATTTTCAATGAAAACAAAGTCTATCAGGGAATATTGGATAACACTACAGTGAGAGCTTTGTATGGCAACTGAAATTTATATCAGAAGAGCTATTCAGCCAAATGCTTGTGTCAACCCAGGGTTCCAAGCCTATTACTTGGAATCCTGACAGCTTGTTTATGAGCTGTCCACCGATGCACATATGGTACACATCACAAATACATTCTCTTGAAGACTGTTCCACAAGATGTTATTGTTGTTGTTGTTGTACTACTAGTCTTCCATTCTACAGGATCCACCATATTTCAAACTAGCACTTCAAAGACAGAAATAAAAATGCACAATCTTCTCATAATGAATGAAACTTCTGTCACTCTTTTGCTAAGTCTAAGACACTATGGCAGTATCCCTGCTCCTATTGACCATATTTGTCGAGGCATAATTTGCTGGGGCTATACTGCATCAACAGTGCAGCATGATTAAAACCAGATGGGGAAAAGGGACAGAACCAAAATTGAATGGGAGCCATTGTTCTGTCCCTAATTAGCATTCTTGAGATCCCCGCGCTTTGATTGGCCAAAGCGCGGGGCACTCTGATTGGTCAGGCGAGCCGCGCCGATTGGCTCGCTAAGAATCTCCCGCGATTGGTCCATTCGAATCGCGGGAGATTCAAAGCAGTGCCATTGGCCGCAGCCGCCGCAGCTGAAAGAATAAAAGCCGCAAACCTTTTGCGAAGAGCCAGTTCGGTACCTACTTTAATAAAAGAGCATGATTTGAAGTCACCGACTCCTGGCATCATTTCACGGATACAACACTGGCGACGAAGGATGGGATCCAGACCACGTGTCCGACGGAAGCCAGACGAACCACCATAATGGCGAAAATCGCACCCCCCCGCACCCTTCAACCCCGCCACCGAGGACTGGAAATCGTACTCCGACCGATTCCGCATGTTTCTCGAGTGCAGCGACCTGAAGGACGCCACCGGCCCCATGAAGCGTGCCGTCTTCCTGACCCACTGCGGGACCGAGGTATTCAAGATGGCCAAGGCGCTTGCCAAACCCGCCAATGCCACTGCGATGGACTGGGACGTCCTTGAGCCAATACTTCGGCGGCACTACGCTCCAGAGGTACCCATCCTGATCCGACAAAACGAATTTTACCGTCGGGACCAACGGTCGGGTGAGAGCTTCAGCGACTTCGTCGCCGAGCTACGGCGCCTAGGGGGGCTCTGCAAATTCAACAACCTGAATGACGCCCTGCGAGACAGAACCCCGTCCTCCAGAGCCGGCTGATGGCCAAGGGCAACATCAGCCTAGCAGACACCCTCACCGCAGCCGCAGCCGCCGAAGCAACCCAAACATCCGCCGACCGCATGCGCAGACTGAACACTGGGGACCGCAGTGGAAACAACAACCCTGCGAGGTCGGCCGAGGCCCAACCCGAGACGACCACCCACCAGGGCGATTTCCACTTGGCATCGGGCACTTCCTATGATGAGGAGGACATCCATCGCCTCCAGACAGGCCGTGACCCACGGAACCGGCGGGGTCATAAGTCGAGGACCAACTGTGCCGATTGTGGCAGTGACAACCCCAGGTCGGAATGCAGGTTTTTCAAATCGATCTGCCAGCATTGCGACAAGAAGGGACACATCGCCCGTGTCTGCCGCCTAAAAAAGAACCGCAGCCTGGCACAATGGGACCAGAGCGACCGGAGGAGAGAGAACACACCACCCAGGACCAGAGATCGCCCTTCGGACAACAGATGGGACCAGAACGGACGATCCCTGCGAGGCGGCGATAACTGGCGAAGAGAGGAGACCCATCAGATGGTCACCATCAGCCACGCCATAACCAATGATGCCCGGAAGGTCCATGTGGAGGTAGGCATCGAGGGCGAGCCATGCAAAATGGAGGTGGACTCCGGGTCCTACCTCTCCATGATAGCATGGCATGAAATAAAGCGCTTGGTGCCTACCATCCAAAAGAGGAACCTAGACAGCCAGAGACTCATCGTAAAGGACTACCAGGGAAACCTCATCCCGGTAGTCGGAACCAAACACTTCAACATCACATATAAAGGGCACACCAAAAGGCTTCCCCTGACAATCATCGACCGCGACCGCCCAAGCCTACTGGGACTGCAATGGTTCGCCCCGCTCGGCATCGCAGTCACGGGAGTCGACCACATCACTGACGACAGCTGGGAGCAGCAACTGGCCAGGGAATTCCAAGAGGTCTTCGACAGAAACCTAGGCAAGTACCGAGGGCCCCTTATATCATTCAGCCTAGACCCAAATGTCCCCCCAAAACGCCTGAAACCAAGGCGGGTGCCATTCGCACTTAAACCCAAGATAGACGAGCAAATTGACAAGCTCGTCAAGCAAGGGGTCCTACAGCCCATAGACCACGCCCGGTGGGAGACCCCCATAGTCACCCCAATCAAACCCGATGGGTCGGTGAGGATCTGTGGGGACTATAAGGCCACCCTAAATGGCGCGCTACAACAAAGCGCCTACCCCGTCCCAGTAGTGCAACACCTACTGCACTCACTGGGAGGGGGCAAGGTTTTCGCCAAGCTCGACCTCGCCCAGGCATACCAACAGTTGCCAGTCGACGAGCAAACGGCAGAAGCGCAAACCATAGTCACCCACCGGGGGGCATTTAAATGCAACCGACTCCAATTCGGAGTCAGCGTGGCACCGGGAATATTCCAAAGCCTAATGGAAAGATTATTGCAAGGCATCAAGGGGGTGGTACCTTACTTCGACGACGTCCTAGTATTGGCAACCAACCAAGCTGAATTAGAGGGTCGCCTAAGGGAGGTCCTAACCAAATTCAAAGAGACCAGGCTCAAAGTCAAGAGGGAGAAATGCCAATTAAACACGGAACGGGTAGAATTCCTAGGATACCTCCTAGACTGTCACGGCATTCACCCCACAAACCAAAAAATCAAGGCCATCAAAGAAGCACCCACACCCAAGTCGAAGATGGAACTACAGGCATTCCTGGGGCTACTTAACTTTTACAATGTTTTCCTGCCCCAAAAGGCGACGGCGGCAGAGCCCTTGCATAGGCTCCTGGACAAGGCGGTGACCTGGACTTGGGGGAAACGCGAGCAAGCCACCTTCCAAAGAACAAAGGACCTCCTCACTTCGGACGCCGTCCTTATACAGTATAATGAGACCCTACCTCTGGCCGTCACATACGCATCACCTTTCGGCGTCGGCGCTGTCCTCAGCCATACCCTCCCCGATGGAAAAGAAGCGCCCATCGCGTTCTTTTCAACGACCCTCACCAAACCGGAGCGGAACTATAGCCAGCTGGACAAAGAGGCTCTGGCTATCGTTGCCACCGTAAAAAGATTCCACGAGTATCTCTACGGCCGGACATTCACCATCATAACCGACCACAAGCCACTGCTGGGAATCCTTGCAGGAAACCGGGCCACCCCGCACATTCTGTCTCCCTGAATGACAAGGTGGTCCGAGTTCTTGGCAGCCTACAACTACGGACTCATACACAAACCAGGTAAGACGATCTCCCATGCAGATGCCTTAAGCCGCTCGCCGCTACCGGAACCTGAGCACCGACCCAGCACCCACGACGACCACCCTCAGCATAGAGACTCCACCCAACCTGCCCATAACTGCGTCAGACATTGCCCGAGAGACTAATAAAGACAAATGTCTGGCGCAGGTGTTGCATTGGGTAGAGAAAGGGTGGCCGGAAAGGGACAACGACGAGTCCGTCAAAACATTCCGAAACCGCCAAACTGAACTCTCGTTATTAAAAGGGTGCATACTATGGGGGGATAGGGTGGTCATTCCAGAAAAGCTACAAGGGAAGGTTCTGGAACTGCTACATGAGGGGCACCCTGGCATCGTTAGGACTAAAGCTCTGGCCAGAAGTTACGCTTGGTGGCCAGGGATGGACAAACAAATTGAGACCTGGGTAGCAAGGTGCCAACGATGCCAGGAAACTAGGGCAAGCCCACCCACAGCGCCCGTCCTAGAGTGGGAAACCCCAAGGGGACCTTGGTCTAGGATTCACATAGACTTCGCCGGGCCCACAAAAGGACACACCTTCCTTATAACAGTAGACGCTTACTCCAATTGGCTGGAGGTAAGCAACATGAAGACAACAACCACGGAGGCTGTGATCAAGGAACTCTGCAAACTCTTTGCAACGCACGGCCTCCCAGATGTCGTCGTTTCCGACAACGGGCCCCAATTCACCTCGCTGGAATTCGAAAAATTCCTAGCGGAAAGGGGCATCCGCCACACGCTGACAGCACCGGCGCACCTGGCAGCGAACGGTAGGGCGGAACGGATGGTGCAATTCACTAAGAAAACCATCCGGAAAATAGACCATGGGGAGATCCAGAAGAAAATCAACAAACTACTCTTCACCCAACACATAACCCCAAATACCACAATGAATAAGAGCCCAGCTGAACTATTAATGGGGAGGAAATTAAGGTCCCCACTCGACAGGTTACACCCCACATATAACCCGGAGAAGCCTCCAGACTCAAACAGCCAACACCGAACTTTCGCTCCAGGCGACCCCGTATACGCAAGAAACCTGACGGGAGACCCACTATGGATACCGGCCGTCATCACACAAATAACAGGCCCACACTCGTACCGGCTACAAACAGCAGACGGACGAGGGTGGAAACGCCACATCGACCAATTAAGGTCGAGGACTGCCAACCAAGAGACCACCGATGCACAAACAGGCGAAACCAACCCCCACAACACAAACCAAGGGGGGAGGGAATACCCAGGGGACCAAAACCAAAGAAGAATAAACCAGTCACACTTACCAAAAAGCAGCCATCATGACCCCTCACCAGGAAGAGACAGCCAGGCCAGCTCGACCGGCCCGGAAAGACCGAGCGGGAGCGGCGAAACCCGCAGCTCAACCAACCCGGGAGGCCCAGGAGGGAGCTACGGAGAGCGGCCCGGCCCGACCGACCAGCCGGTTCCCACGACGGCATCAGGAGCAACAGAGATCTCGACCGAACCGGCCGGTATCCAACCTACGACTGAGCTGCGCAGGTCCAGTAGGCTCAGACGGAGCCCCGCCTACCTGTGTGACTACGCGACGTAAGGACTGAACCAAGAGGGGAGGGGTGTTCTGTCCCTAATTAGCATTCTTGAGATCTCCGCACTTTGATTGGCCAAAGCGCGGGGCACTCTGATTGGTCAGGCGAGCCGCGCCGATTGGCTCGCTAAGAATCTCCCGCGATTGGTCCATTCGAATCGCGGGAGATTCAAAGTGGTGCCATTGGCCGCGACCGCCGCGGCTGAAAGAATAAAAGCCGCGAACCTTTTGCGAAGAGCCAGTTCGGTTCCTACTTTAATAAAAGAGCATGATTTGAAGTCACCGACTCCTGGCATCATTTCGCGGACACAACAGCCATGAATTCCCTTTTGACTGTCCACCTTTTGTTTTCTTGCTTCCTATTTTCTCTCTTTGCATTTCAGATTATTTTCTTTTTTTTCTTTTCCTATCTCATGCAGGAGGTCTAACACAGATAGACAGATGGCTCTTGCCAATGTACAAATGGCTTGAATTGCAATTTCCTTCTAAAATTAGGTGATGAGCCACCAGAAATTACACCAAAGTTCACATATGGTTGAGGGATCAGATGCTGCTTATCCCTGTTGTACGAACAATTTTATGAGTATAAATTATTAACTCCTAAACCACACAATCTGTGATGTTTATTCATTGCAAAAGATGTGCACTATTAGATTATGTCTGATATTTAGAGTCAGCCAAGCTCAGAGAGAACTAGGGACCCCTCATTATCTGAGCTACAAATAATCTCTTTTATTGATTCAGAGTCAAATTGGTCTAACAGTAGCTCTCTGTTTTTCTTTGCTTTACTTACTTTTAAAAGACCTATCCTTAAAAAAAAGACAAAAATAAGGAAAAATGAAGTGGAATAAAACATCCTTCACCTACTAGATACATACCTCAGCCTCATTAAAGTCTGATTTCAGTAAAATCTTAAAAGAGCAGTGAGATATCCTTTTATAATACGTCCAAAGGTTAGGCATTATATTGTTTGCATAAACAGTGGAAGGAAAAGTTGAATCACAAAATTGTCATTTCAGATTTGTTTTTGTTTTACTACTTCAAATACCAGTCCAAACTGGATAATTTCCAATTTCTCACCATAATCATTTAATGTATTCAGTTGAACTGTGATGAGAGAAGAATACTTGTATTCTTTAAAAATCCTTTTTCTTACTTCTCTCAGGCCTAAAACTGACACCAGTCTGAAGATGCACTTTGCAAATTTAGGACTCTCTGAAAATAATAAATATCTAATTGCATTGAAAATCTGGGGTTAAGCAGGTCACTGTATAAATCAACCTGAACAACACATCATGTTCTATTTCTCCAGAAACTGATCTAACCCTTGTCATGGTTGATTCAATACAAACCTCAGAAAATAGTAGCTGCCAAAGAATATTGCTACAAAAAGGGATAAATACATTTACATAAATTATATCACCTTAAACTATTGAATACAAGTTGCCTGTGTGTGTTTAAATATAAGCAGTAGGACTCATTGAAATCTAAAAATAGATCTGCTTTACCTGTAATTCACACAGGCTTATTACAAACTAATATATGAAGTAGGACCTTATATTTTCTTCTATGATTTGCAAGTGAAAATAGAGGAGGTGAGAGAAATAGAAAAATAGCAGAAAAATAAAAATGATAATGTTGTTCTAACTATTCCAGATAATTACCATCCAACCTTCTTTTTCTCAGTGAAGATAGTTGAAAATGTGGTTAGAAAATAATTGCAAAGGCTCTTGAAAGAAATTATCTGGATGCATTCCAATAAGGCTCAGACTACAACATAGTATGGATACCACAGGTTCTGACCAGTTCTGGAGAATCGGTAGCAGAAATTTTGAGTAGTTTGGAGAACTGGCAAACACCATCTCTGACTGACCCCGCCTCCATCTATTCTCTGCCTCCTGAGTCCCAGCTGATCGGCTGGGTCTTCTTTTGTTGCCCTGCACAGGAGAACAGAACTGGAAAGCAGGTTAGTGGGGTGGGGAGGGAATGGGATTTTGCAGTAATCTTCCCCCAAGAGTGGGAAGGGAATGGGATTTTACAGTATCCTTCCCCTGCCATGCCCCAGCCAAACCCACTAAGCCACACCATGCCTACCAAGCCACACCCACAGAACCAGTAGTAAAAAAAAAATGAATCCCACCACTGATGGATACTACATAGATTGCTCTTATTGATAACCTTTATGCAGCTGGGATAAGTATGTGTGTATATGTCCATCCTTGTTCTCCTTAATCTCTCAGCAGCTTTTGATACTGTCCCATTACTGTATCCTTCTGCAAGATTTGAGAGTGGAAGGTGCTGTATTGTGGTGGTTTTCTTCCTTCCTCTGTGGTCAGTTTCCCTTGATTTGTATGGTACAGAGAGGTTGTATCTACACACCCTCACTTGTACTGTGCCTCAGGACTCAACATGTTCTCCTCCTATTTAATATTTACATGAAATGAGTTAGAGCATCAATCAAGAATGTCATGGCTCTGAAGCTGTTCCATCTGAGCCTGTGGAACATCAGCTTAAGAAAGAAGAAAGCCAGTATCACACAAAGCTGATCAAAAGCACCAAGCTAAGGACATGGACCTGTCTGGTGAACTTGAAGTAAAGCCTCCCAGTCCCTGGACCAGGTAAATAAAAGAAGAGCAGAATATAGGAAATCTATTAGGTTATTTTCCAAACAACAGAGTAAACATTCTGATTGCAGTTTATATAAGAGGCTTATTTTACCTCAGTTCTCTTTGCTGGCCCATATGTGATTCTTGTGTGTGAATTCCTTTCTTGGGCCTTTGAACCGACTGACATCTTTGATTCAGCTCTTGGACTGACCTTAGGGAACTCTTCTGCATGCTCCTCTTGAAAACAAACGTCACCAGCAGGCTTATGTTTTGTTTAACATTGCTCACTGCATTGCTAACTGTGTTTCCCTGAAAACAAAACTGATAACCTCTCAAGAAATGTTGTGTGACTGTGTCTGAACCTGAAACAAGACAAAGGTTTGGTGTTATCAATATATTGGCATCAAGTTATACATCTTGACTCCAAACTGACCGAGTGATCCTGCAAATAGCCTACCATATTGTCTGGATATTAAGTTTGGAGGCGGGGAATAGACTGAGTCTCAATTCAATCAAGACCAAATGGTGCTGGCTGCTTGATTCCCTGATCTTGAAGTTTTCCACCTTTATTCTTGCTTGGGATGGCACTTGGGGACTGTTGTGAACTAATAAAAGTGCTTGAATAAAGTTTGTTGAAACCTTAAAGAAAAGTGCAGGGTTCTGGCCCTGCACTTCTGATTGGCCGATAATAGTGATATTGGATTGGTCCATTCAGGAGAATCTGATTGGCTATTAACAAGCCCTCCTCATTGGTTAAAAAGAGCTAACATTCCTGTGTTTTTACTGGCTAAATACCCAAGAGTTTGCCTATATGAAGGGGGCTGTTGAGGCTGTTCTTAGAGCTGTTGCACCATGTTAAATAAAGAGTTGAAATTCACTGTTCATCGACTCGTCTCCGCTTCTTGCGCCACGCACCGAACATAACACTGGTGACGAGGATGGGATGTGGAGACGTCAGAGCTGACTGAACACTACAAAGAGCGATAACAGAGCATGTGGCTGAAACGCACCAATGGCGGAACCATGTCCAGCAGCGTCATACCACCCGTTCCATTCGACCCGGCACAAGAAGACTGGGACTCATATATGGATCGATTCCAGATGTTTCTGGAGACCAACAATTTGAGGGATGCCACTACCGGAAAGAAATGGGTGGTATTCCTAACTCATTGCGGGCCAACCGTATTCAAGATGGCCAAAGCACTAGCGAAACCGGCAGAAGTGAAGTCCATGGACTGGGATGTCCTCGAACCCCTGCTAAGGGCCCACTATGCACCGACCATACCAACGCTCGTGAGAAGGCATGAATTTTACCAGAGAGATCAGTGGAAGGGTGAAAGCATTGCAGAATTCATAGCAGATCTCCGGAATCTAGGAGGCCTATGTGGGTTTGCCGACCTTGAAGAAGCCTTGAGAGACAGAATAGTTCTGGGACTAGATGCACCAGGTGTGCAGAGTAAGCTGATGGCGAAAGGCGACATCAGCCTTACAGATGCCATCACTGACGCTACTGCAGCAGAAGCAACCAGGAAGTCAGCTGCTCGAATGCGCCGCACCCACGCTCCACTTCGCCAACTCACCAGCAAAGTTTCACCTCACTTAGAAGAACCGGCAATGACAGCCCACCACGAGGACCTCGAATCGTCATCAGAAAGCGATGAAGAAGAGGTCAACCGGCTCTGGTCTGAACGAGACCAATGCCAGAAATCGCAGTACCAATGTGCTGGTTGTGGGGCAAACCACCCCCGATCAGACTGCAAATTCCTCGACGCGCTCTGCCATGTGTGCGGGAAAAGAGGCCACATCAGACGGGTCTGCAGAAGCAAGCAAGGACCCAGCCAAACCCCGAGGGGGGCTAACTACTGCCAATCTACAGGAAGCCATCCTGCAAAGCAAGAACCCTTGAACCACCAATGGAACAACCACTCCTACAGAAACAGACCCCTAAACCACTCAATGAAGTGAGAAGAGGCACACCAAACTATTACAATTGGTCACACCTCATCACTGGATGCCAAGAAGATCCAGGTGAAGGTGGCCATCGAAAACCAGCCTTGTATGATGGAAGTTGATTCAGGATCGTCCCTCTCGATGGTTTTCTGGAAGACTCTCAAGCAACTCATCCCTACCATCCGGCGACAAGACCTCCGGTTCCAAAGAATCATACTCAAAGATTATCAAGGAAATCGAATTCCAGTCATTGGATCCAGCCAAGTCCATGTCTCCTTTAAAAATCGTACTGCATCTCTACCCTTGACTGTAGTCGACAGGAATCGGCCTAGCTTGTTAGGCCTCCAATGGTTCGCTCCACTTGGAATTGAAGTAGCCGGCATTCACCGAACCAGCAGCAACGACTGGGAAGAGGCTCTCATCCAAGAATTCCAGGAAGTCTTTGCAGACAAACTAGGCGAGTACAAGGGGACCCCGATATCATTTAACCTCAACCCCGAAATAGCTCCCATCCGCCTTAAGCCTCTTCGAGTCCCATTCGCTCTTAAACCAAAGATTGAAGAGCAGCTTGATAAATTAATAGCCCAGGGGATGTTAGAACCAACCGACCATTCTCCCTGGGAAACCCCAATCGTGATACCCATCAAGCCAGATGGATCATTAAGAATTTGTGGGGACTACCAAGCCACCCTGAATCATGCCCTGCAGCAAAACGCTTACCCGGTACCGGTGGTGCAACACCTTCTCCATTCCCTGGGGGGCAGAAAAGTCTTCGCTAAACTAGATCTAGCCCAGGCATACCAACAACTGCCTGTAGACAGAAAAACGGCAGAGGCTCAAACGATCGTTACGCACCGAGGTGCATTTAAATGTAACCGACTCCAATTCGGACTAAGCGTGGCCCCGGGAATCTTTCAAAGTTTGATGGAAAGACTATTACAAGGGATAAAAGGTGTTGTCCCCTATTTTGATGACGTTTTAATTGCTGCTCCGACTCAAGAAATACTAAGGGAGCGCCTGGGATTGGTTCTTCAGAGATTTAAAGACTCGGGTCTCAAAGATAAGAAAAACAAGTGTCAACTACGTACTGATCGAGTAGAATTTTTAGGATATTTAATAGATAAACAGGGCATCCACTCCACCGATAGCAAACTTAGGGCAATCAAAAACACCCCAAGACCCCGAAATAAGGCGGATCTTGAAGTGTTCCTAGGCCTTATCAATTTTTATAACGTCTTCCTGCCTCAAAAGGCAACTGTAGCCGAACCCCTACATCGTTTATTAGACAAAAAAGCAACCTGGGTTTGGGGGCACCGAGAGGAACAGGCGTTTCAACAAATAAAAACTTATTGACCTCCGACACTGTTTTGATGCAGTATAAAGAGACTTTGCCTTTAACTGTTACTTGTGATGCATCACCTTTCGGAGTGGGCACCATTTTGATCCACGTTTTACCAAATGGAAGTGAAGCCCCTGTTGCCTACTTTTCAAAAATGCTGTCAAAAGCAGAATGCAATTACAGTCAAATCGATAAGGAAGCTCTTGCTATTGTATCTGCTGTTAAACGATTTCATGAATATATCTATGGACGGGCTTTCATGACAATAACTGACCAAAAACCCTTACTGGGAATAATAGCAGGAGATAAACCAACCCCTTATATATTATCTCCCAGAATGACCCGCTGGTCAGAATTCTTGGCTGCCTGAACTTCCGGTTTGCGTGGCTTCGGGGCAGCAGGAATTCGCAACAGCTCGCGATTCCTGCTGTGCTAGCCGTCGAGGTACCCCCGATCCAGATGGGTCAGGGGGATATGGCTGCCCTGTAGGGACAGCTGAAGAGAGAGGGGAGTCGGATAGGGAGGTGGGGGTGTCGCAGACCCCCCCCTTCTCCGGGAAAACCCCTTTTTCCCAAGGCGGTGGAGCGGCGGTCAGCAATGGCCGCCACGAAGAAGCCAGCAACCGGGTAAGAACTGTGCTGGAGGAAGTGTGAAGAGTGAAAGTTCTGTCTGAGCCGGGTCAAGTAACACCTTTTAAATTGCCTGGAATTGAGCTGCTTGAATTGCTGGAGGATACATTGTATCCCTAAGAAGAGCGAAAAGCGGCGGAGAAGCTGTTAAAGGGAACTTTTTTTTTTTTTTACTCTCCCACCCCACGGAAAAAGCAGAAATATTTGGATATATTAGACATTGAAAGTGGATTGCTTTGAAAGCTGAAGCTAAGAGACAAAGGGATTTTTGGACATTGAAAAATTTAAGAAATTGGAAAATCTCTGCTGGAGGTATGAATTTTTGATTATTTAAAATTGTCATTGCAAGTGGGAAGGGAGAAAAAAAAATAGGAGCAGAAGCTGAAAAAGGAGGAGATTGTCTAGAACGTCTTTGTGGATCCCAAAAGAAGATATATGGTAATTGGACCTCTTTGATTAAAAATTAATCCAGAAAGAGAAAGAGAAGAAGGAAGAAAAGTATTAACTTTTGGAATTTTTTTTTTTAATTGCTTTTGATTATCTTTGATTAAAAATACTTCTGGTTGTTTTGGAAAAAGTTTCCCTTTTTATAATGGCATTGTTTGTGGATGAACTAGAGATTGAATATCAAAAATATAAAAAAGAAGATACTTTGGGCGCTTTGTTTCAATTCTTAGAAATGGCGTTATGTTCTGTTGAAAAGTTGATTACGCAGCAGAAGGACTGGGACAAGGAAGAAGAGGAAGAAGAAGCCATCTTTGATGAACAATGGGTCCCTTCCAGAGAGGAGGAGAAAAAGGATAAGAAAAAGGGGATTTTAAGAATTATAAAAACAACCAAAAGAGAGAAAAATGAGCGAAAAGGTAGAGGCAAGGTTAGAAAGCAAAGGAAAAGGAGTAAGAAAAGCGAAGGGAAAAAGCAAAGGGGTAGAAAGGGCAAGGAGAAGAATAAGCAAGAGAGAAAGGGGGGGAGGAGAAGCCTCAATGGGGGGAAGCAAGACCTAAAAAAAAAAAGTTTATTTAGAGACAATGGGTGAATTTAATTTAGATTAAAAGAGGGATTCTGGAGGGTATATAAGATTGTGTTTTTATATGTGTATGTAGAATATAAAATTTATTATGTAATTTTAGAATCTTTTAAACAGAATCCCAAGAAAGATTGCAATATGTAGTATTTCTAAGTTAGGGTAATGAGTTATAGATGTTACTCCAATTGGTGTACAGGAGAAGTATAGTAAAAGAAAAAAAAAGATGAATGGATAATTGGAAATAAAACAGACAAAGAATGTTGTTGAAAATGGTAATAAGATATGGAAGGATATATATGCTTTTTTTTTTTTTTTGGATTTTGTATATTGATAAAAGGCAATAAAATTTTAATTAATAAATAATTTGGATGGAAAAGAGAAGTAGGGACAAGATATGAAGTTAATATTATATGAAATATTGATACTATAATCTGGAAATGTTATGCCTTATTGGTCTTTTATTATTATTTTTTCTTAGAAAAGAATTTATAAGCTGTTATGCCTTGATTCTTTGTGCATTGTTCTTATAAAATTGATAAAAATGGTTTATATATATATATATATATATATAAAAGAAAATGATAATAAGATATGGAAGGAGATATGGGTTGAATATGATGTTTGAATTTGTGTCTGTGTAAAGAGTTTTAACCCGGGAACAGACAACCTTCAGAAAAGATCTTTTAGTTTTGTTTATGTTTTGTGTTTGTATGTTTGTGTATTGTGTTTATGGTAAAACTAACAAAATTTGTTTTTTATAAAAAAA
Organism: Hydrophis major; assembly: GCA_033807585.1. Lineage (NCBI taxonomy): Eukaryota > Metazoa > Chordata > Lepidosauria > Squamata > Elapidae > Hydrophis > Hydrophis major. Next base: position 21,757,429 of record CM066331.1, read on the forward strand.
AAAGGAAAAAAGAATCAATAAAACCTTGGAGGAATGTTAGACGAGAATAATTTAAACAAGACAGAAAGAAAAGAATATGATGACTATAAAATGGATAAATATGGAAGAGAAATGAAATTGAATAGGAGTAAAGAGAAATAATGAGAAATTTGCTGAAAGATATTTGTGTGTCCATATGGAGATGGGATAAATTGGAATTATGCTGTATAAAAATAATGTTTTGTTTGACTTGTAAGGATTTACAATGTTAAGAGGTTTTATGTGTTTATGGATTTAATGGTTAATGATGTGTTGTTTTATCTTTAAAATTAATAAAAATTTGTTTCAAAAAAAAAAAAGAATTCTTGGCTGCCTATAATTATAAGTTGCAACACTGCCCAGGGAAAGCCATTCCCCACGCTGACGCATTAAGCCATGCACCACTTCCAGAAACCATTGACAACCCTGCTCCGACTGTCACAACACTGCAGATCGAGACACTTCAAAAACTGCCGCTGACAGCTCACGATATCGCGATTGAAACTGAACGCGATTCCGTTTTAGCATGTGTCCTCAGCTGGGTAGAACGTGGATGGCCATTGGACCAAATCCATGACAATTACGCTCCCTTCAAAAGGTTTTCCTAGAAGGGCTGCATCATTTGGGGCGATTGAGTCGTTGTCCCAGAGCGGTTACAGCGAGCGGTACTGAGAACCTTGCACGATGGCCACCCCGGCATTGTGCGCATGAAAGCACTCGCACGAAGCTATGCGTGGTGGCTGGGCATAGACAAGCAGATCGAGGCCTGGGTAAAGACTTGTTCCAAATGCCAGGAAGTCAGCAATGCCCCACCGAAAGCAACCCCAACAGAATGGAAAACACCCAGGGGACCATGGTCCCGTATTCATCTGGACTTTGCGGGACCTATGAATGGACACACATTTTTATTAACAGGGGATGCCTACTTGAACTGGCTCAAGATCCCTGAGATGAAAAATACAACAACCGAATTGGTCATCAGGAAATTGGACAGATTATTTGCAACACACGGATTGCCGGACGTTCTGGTATCCGACAACGGGCTCCAGTTTACCGTGCTTTCTTTTGAACAGTACCTGGTGGACCGCAGTATTCGCCATGCGCTAACTTCACCAGCGCATCCTGCGGCTAATGGAAGGGCCGAGCACATGGTACAATTCGTCAAAAGAACTCTACATAAAATGGACTATGGCGATATCGAAGACAAGATTAACCGGATACTCCTTTTGCAGCACATCACTCCACACAGCGTCACCAACAAAACTCCCGCTGAGTTATTGATGGGACGGAAACTCCGCTCCCACCTGGACCGACTACACCCATCGTACGAACCTGAAAAACCACACGGATCCAGCGGGAAATGCCGAAATTTCCAGGTAGGTGACTTGGTTTTCGCAAGAAACTTTTATGGCAACCCATTGTGGGTCGAGGCAACTGTAATCCAAGTAACCAGACCCAGATCATACCGGGTGAAATGGCACAAAGATAGAATATGGAAGTACCATATTGATCAGCTGCGTTCAAGGCTGCAGTCTGGGGTCTGCGATTCCGGTGATTTCCAAACTGAGGGGTGAGGAGACGCCGAGGAGACTGAGTTTGGAACGGTGGAAGGTACAAGCGGAACAAACGACCGCTCAGACTCAACATGTGAAGAAGGATTGGGGACAGGGGTTAACTCACCTCAAAGAGATATCGAGGGCAGTAATGGTAATGGAAGTTTAGATACAGAATCAGAGGCACCCTGTTCACCAGATAACGTCCTACCCCAACAAGACTCTAGACAAATACTGGGAGGACAGTATAAATCAAACATACAATCAAAACAACCTGCCTAACTCAAAGACTACATTACCGCACCCCTTAAACGAAACCCGGGGGGAAGGGGTGTTGTGAATTAATAAAAGTGCTTGAATAAAGTTTGTTGAAATCTTAAAGCAAAGTGCAGGGTTCTGGCCCTGCACTTCTGATTGGCTGATAATAGCGATATCGGATTGGTCTGTTCAGGAGAATCTGATTGGCTATTAATGAGCCCTTCTCATTGGTTAAAAAGAGCTAACGTTCCTGTGTTTTCATTGGCTAAATACCCAAGAGCTTGCCTATATAAAGGGGGCTGTTGAGGCCGTTCTTAGAGCTGTTGCACCATGTTAAATAAAGAGTTGAAGTTCACTGTTCATTGACTCGTCTCCGCTTCTTGCGCCACGCACCGAACATAACAGGGACCTTCCTGGATACACAGACTCTGCTCAAAAGACAGGTGGGAGTAGTGGTCCAGGAAAACTTTTGCACAAATCTATCTTCTACACCAGTTGTGCCTATTCATACAATGAAAAAGATAGCCAGTCATAAAGTACCCTAGGCATATGATTCAATTATTGCAATGTACTCTACATGGTACTACTCTTGAAGACTACCACCTGGTCCAAAATTCAGTAGCTAAAATGAGTGTATTTGATATACCAATGGATGGTTAGTACTCCATTAACTGCCTTAATTGACACTTTGAATTATATTGTAATTCAAAGTACTGTTTGTCACCTATACAAATCTTCAGACATAAGGCATCTTTCTCCAATGGTGGCTGCCCATTAATATCAGGTATTCTTGGCATTCTATTATTGCATTTAGTGTGGTGTATTATTTTCGGTTGTTGAATCTCTCACTGGAATAACATACTCTCAGAGATCTGCATGGTTCTCCCAATTCCACAAATTTTTGAAACCATGGCTGTGCTCCCAGGGCTGAGATTAAGTTCATTATGGAGCTCCTGATGTTCATCAGTTTTCTAAACATTGCCATTGCTTTCTGCTGTTTTCCAAATCCACTCCAGTTGCCATCTACATCTCTATGGAACATTATCCTAAACATCTTTGGATAAAATATCAGATCTTCTTCAAATTGGACACTGGTTGAGCAGATCCTGTGGGCAGGAGTTATAGGTGACAAGACTGAATTTAATTTGGTGGTGGAATTGTATGAATTCAATTTGACACTCTTGAGGATTGGAAGGAGGGGAGACCTGAGGTGGATGAAGCTCCAGCCAAAACAACATAGCTGGGTGATGAGTCAGCTACATTCCAACTGCTGCTTGGCCGGAGAAAGGAGGAGCGAAGTTGCCTGGAAACTATTTCATATCCTGATTGGACAATGTGACTTATTGTTTTGGAATGGGAAACTTTTGGTTATAGTGATGTGGAATTCTGGGAAACTTTCAATACTGGCTTCCACCAGTTAGTGCCAAGATATGTAATTAAATTAAATAGTTCTTTGAGCAATTGCAATGCCTCTGAGTTCATTTTATGATGATTGCATTAACCTGACACTAGGACTGTAGGCATGGTTCTCTTGATTATCTGGAAAGAGATTCAACTTATTGGTCCTAAAGAAGTGGGCAGGACTTAAATCAATGTAATTTTTTACACTTATGTTTTAGGTCCATGTGCCTCCTGGCTGACTAAAGCTTCCTGGTAAGTAATCTGTGGTTAGATCCAAACTGCAGTGAACGCTCCTTTGCGAGAGGGGATATTTGAAAGAGGCAGTCATCTGTTTTCTCCTTAAAAAGCCATCCTTAGATTCAATATTATGAAGGGTTTGATTCTCTTTTCACCACATCTATATGAAGTTTCTGAAGTAATCCATTGGCAACAGTATATCATCAATATACTGATGATATTGATTATACATCTTTTCTCGGAGTTGCATAAGGTCTGAATGAAGATTTAATAGTTTCAGAACCCTATCAGATTTCAAAACCCTATAAGATTGAGTATCTATGGGTTTTTGAACTTTCTGATTCAAGAACTGTTCTGCCAATAAGTCTGCATGAACCCTTCCCCACCTCCCCATACAAGGGTAGAATGCAATCTGGGAGTCATAAGTCCTTCTAGTGAAACTGGTGGGAGAGAAACATGGCTAGGAGAGACTCTGGACAAATAGATTTTACGTGCCTATTGAACCCTTTCTCATAGCAGAAGATCCTGCTCTTGGTCACTCAAGATTGTGCATTTACTTCTGATCACTACTCATATTCACCTTGCTGGAAATATATATTAGAATATATATCAGCAGGAACACAAACATGCCTACAGCTGCAAATTCTTGACTTTTTGTCTTCATTTTGCTTCTTAAAGTGAGCACTTTTTTCATTTGCTTATTTGTGAACTCTTCTCAGGATCTCAGATTAAAAAAGTACATATTTTTAATCTATAGGAAACAATTTGTAAGAAACTTTCACTTGTATTCCCTTGCAAACTCATCTTTATTCACTCAGGGAGCTTGCTCCCTGAAACTGATTTACTTATGTTCCTGCTACAATCTCTGCTTACTCAGCAGAAATCCAGTAATCACCTACAATGGGCAATTAGCAGCTCTGGAGGACATATCCCTTGCAATCAACAGCTATTCATGAAATAAGTGTTCTCCATTCGCTTATGAGTGCATAGTCATCTCTTTTCTTTAGCTTTTTTTCCTGTTGACAAATTCTGTTTTGCTCCTTCTGTTTCCTTGTTCAATGAGTTCACTACATAAACATTGTCTCAAATAGTTTCCATGAATTGTCTGAATCTGGATTTCAGGAAAATGGTTCCAACAACTTAACTGCTCAACTGCTCATCAATAGCAAGGATAAAACAATTAATCTTATAGCAGTGATCCAAAGGAAATTTGTATGCTAATACATTTCAATATGAAACTTGTATTTAATTTATTCTTTAAACCCCATTGCAATGAACATGAATCATTTTCATTTATAGATTATTTCAAGAATGAGAAAGTGATTTTTTTTCTTTCCAAACAGAATATTACAATTCACTTTTCTATGTTGTACAGTTTTGGCTTTTTCCAGAATACTGGTCCGCATGCATCTGGCAACAAATTGGTGAAGCTCTGAAGGTTTCCTGGAAAACCATGTGTGTATATGTGTGTATGCACACACATGTGTATGTGTATGATTTATTTCTTTGTTTTACATAAAAAAATGCTATCTACCGTGCTTCTCTGACAATACGCCTCCCCCCAATAGGAAGGCCCAGCATGTTTTCTAGGCATAAGGTGAAATTAAGCCCCTCCCCCAAAATTTAAGTCTATTTAAACCATGTGTTCCCCATCATTTCTCACATCGCTTGAACTATACGAGATGAAGAGAAATGGGGGGGAAAGGGGGGGGAGAAACTTGCCTTTTGGAGCCCCCCACAGGTAGCCTTGGCTAGAACACCCCACAGGCAGACTCACCTCTATTGGCCGATAAAAGCACCCCAAGGGCCTAATCGCCTTGCCATGAGGCTGCTTCTATTAGCTGATAGAAGCTCCCTGAGGGCAGAGTCACCAGCCGCTTCTATCGGCCAATAGAAGCAGCCTCATTGCAAGGTATGGCTACGCATCAGGTTCCCAACTGCAAACTCAATCGCGTACATATACCATTGTCAGAGTAAATGTCAGACAATCTCAAGATTCCTGTTGCATTTCTGCTTCCTGAGCCAACCACTCTTTTTCATCTGCTCAGATAGCCCTATTTTCCCCCAGCTCCAATTTCCCACTGCAACCACTTTGATGGAATGGGTTGCAGAAGGGTCGTGAAAGAAGCTGATTCCACCTATCATCTGCAATGAGCAGTTCCAGGCCCCTCTGCTTAGGCTGCCAACTAAGGGAACTCACAGTTTACTCAATTGCTCAACTGGTTTCAAAGGGAGGTCGGGAGGATCTTTGTGCCCCTTGTCATCCACTAGCATCTTCCAGGGGAAAGGTATGCTTTGTGGGGGAATGCAGAGATTGCTGTCTGTACAACTGTGAGCTAAACAGCCTGCCTTTCTCCTATCTTCTTCTTGAGGTTTTGCTTGCAGCCCAACCACTGACAGGCGGTTGAGTCCGGCTTCAGCTCTCCCTTGTGTGCTTGGTAGGGTATTTTGGCATCTCTTTTTCAGACAGTACAAGGGTGAGGGTAATCCATAAATAAAGTTTTGGCTTTTGCACAGACATTGTAATCTGTGGTGTGGTTTGCACAAACATGGTATCTACCTCGTCCTGTTCCTGTAGTTTGCCCATAGAATGAGATGATACACATCTCTTAAATTCCCCATTCCTAGATATTCTAGGCCTCATGGTGAGGCATGGCTCCATGAGTCTGCTTCTATCGGCTGATAGAAGTGGCTGGTGACTCTACCCTATGGGCACTTCTATTGACCAATAGAAGTGGCCTTGTGGTGAGGTGAGCACGCATGGTGCTCTAGGTGAGGGTGTGCATGGGGGAAGAAAATTAATTCACCCCCAAAAAGATGGCATAGACATTTTTTCAGTGCTCGAAAAAGAAAAAAAGGCCTTATTTTGTGAGAAACACAGTTGTAGATAATTTGCATATCATTTGAGATACAGGAATAATTCATATCAGGACCTAAATAAAAGTCTCCTGGTTCACTAACCAAAATTATTTATGTATTTGCAAACTTATATGGCAGTCATCTCACAAAATGTGACTATCAGTGGCATGCAATAACAAATATTCAATAATTAAAAGCATCGATATTGTGATTAAAAGGCAAGAAGAGAGTGTTGGATGAAATATCATCTAATTCAGTTCCAAGCAGGGAGAATGACACTGGAAACATGGAGGCTGTTTGGAAAGATGGTTTAATGGTGAAAAGAACCACCAAGCACTGACCACATGGAATGGAGAATGAAGGTTATTTATAGTCTTTTTGGGCTTTTAACTTGAGCTTCCTGTTCCTGTGCAAGAATATGTATTCTATTGGATGCTGTCAGACTCTCATGACAGACCCATATACCGGGGTCATAGCTGAGGTTGTCTGGTTGAAGCTTGCTGGGTGATGCAATGCCCTTTGATTTTGCATTGCTGTGAACCCTGCTGGATAATCTTATAATGCCTTTGAGGGTCATATCTTAATCCCGTCATCCTGGAGTTGAAGGTCTTTTGTCTTGTAGATAGACTGGCCCAGTCCTGCTGGAGCTATTAATAAAGGTAGGGGCTACTTTCCAATAGCATGTTTCTCCTTTATGGAAATATAATACTGCCTTTTTAATATTTCCCAAATATTTCATTCTTCTAGGAGTGGGGTGGATGCTAACTTTGTAGAATAGCAACAGATATTAACAAAAAGGGAGCCACCCCCATTACTCACTATTTCCCTTGGGATCTCCAGGCCTGATAACCCAAGTTTTGAGGGACTGAAGGAAAGTTAATGATGATGGGACTATATAATACCACATTACTTTTTAGTACCGTTAGTCAGATGCTTTGAGAAGCTGCCCCAAAATGAGAAGACAGCATCTCTGAAACTCAGAAAACATACCACTTCTGAACTTAAAAGTTTTAGAACAGATGTATCTGCTGACTTTTGAGGTTTCATCAAAAAAATATGTGATGTAATTGCTTCACCACTGAAGATACAGAGTTAGTACAGAGACATCATGCCATACATATCATCATTCATCTTCTCTTTCTCAATTGCTTTCATTGCAGATTAGTATTAGTACCATTCAATAAATCTCTGCTTAGTAAAACCATACCTGGAATACTACATCTAGTTTTGTCACCACATTACAAAAAAGATGTTGAGACTTTGGAAAAAATGCAGAGAAGAGCAACTAAGATGATTAAGAGCCTAGAGACTACTGTTGGAAGAAATATCCTTGCTTTTGGGATACACTGGACAAAAAAGTATTTTTTTCTTTCCTCCCTTCAATCATAACCCGCTTGTTTTTTCCCTGTTATATACAGAAACTCCCACACTCTGATGCCCCCCTTGCTTTTCCTGACTTGATGATCATGGCTCTGTGGAGCCAGCAACAAGCAAGAGGATGGCTAGAGGCCAAACAAAGAAATGAGATCCAACTGCTGTCCAAGGATGAAGCCACTCACACACACACATTCTTCCTCCTTCCCTAACAAAAGATCTTGTGCTCTGGCAAAGGTCCCATGCTTTCCAGACTCTTGGTCTTTCTCTGGTTAGGAAATGCACAGAGATAGCAAGATCCAGTTGTGTTGGGGAGAAAGACCCTCTTATTCACACACATGCAGGCATACACACATTTCCCATGCTTTAAATTTAGAATTTAGAGATACTCACCTTCCTTCCAAGCAGCCAACACTCAAAGCCCCTTTAAAACTTTTTTCCAAAGGTCCAGGAAAATTCACCCACAGACTCAATGGGTCTGCTTGCTAGCAAGGGAATCTTACCTGGGCCTGGTCCATTGGTTAGGTTAGCTTAAAGTCCCATCTGCTTGGGTGCCAAATTGTTGGAAGAAATATCCTTCTGGGTTCAGTTCCAAGTGGGGAAGAAAGACACTGGAAAGATGGTGACTGCTTGGAAAGATGCTTTAATGGTGGACAGGATCACATGGCTTGTTGAAGAAAGAAGGGAAAAGAACTGAGATGCTGAGAGTCCCTTAGTTATACAACCTCTGTTGGGCCCCACCTTAGTGTTTCCTGTTCCTCTGCAAGAAATGCGTCCCATTGGCTGTCAGACTCCCAGGGGTGGGGTCTTAGCTAACTTTGTAGGCTTTGTCTGGACCACATGGCTTCACCTGAGTGCTGGCTAATGCAATCTTCCCAGGCCAGATGGTGAGATGGGCAGAGGCTTTTATTACCTAGAATATTCTGGCCTAGCCCCTAATGGCCCACCCATTAACAAAGTGGAGGTGAGCTTCTGCTTCTGAGTTTCTACTTCTCTTTTTAGGGGAAATATTCTGCCTTTTTAATATTTCATTTTTCTAGGAGGGGGGTGGTGCTAACTTCCAACACTACAAGATAGGAAGAATGATTGCAGGAATTGGGTATGGCCAGTCTAGAGAAAAGAAGGACTCAGGATGGACATGGTAGCAGGGTTCCAGGATTTGAGGGGCTGCCACAAAGAAGAAGAGGGCATCAACTTATTTTCCAAAGCACTGGAAGGCAAGACAAAAACAAGGAATGGAAACTAATCAAGGAGAAAAGCAACTTGGAGGAACTTCCCAACAGAGGGAACAGTTAAAGTGGAACAACTTGCTTTCAGAAGCTGTGGGTGCTTCATCACTGGAGGTCTTCTGCATGAGGAGTGGGGGGTTGGACTAGAAGAACTCCAAGGTACCTTCCAGCTGTTTTCTGATTCTAATTCTGATTCTGAATGCTAGAATGCTTTTCTTCTTGAGGATACCTACATTCTCTCGTCAAATAAAATACTTGTTTGGTAATGCACAAAGAGCCAAGCCATTTCTTTATTCATTTTAATTTTTGTGACATAAGCAGATGCTGATGATCTATTTTTTTTTCATCCTCCCTATTCAAAATGTTGACTCACATTACTCTGTTACTGCACTGAGTGGAAGTATGTTACACCTGCTTGATCCTCATTCAAAGTGCTGAGCTGTTTGTTATAGGACAAGACATTAAGTTATTGCACTTCCTTCATGGTGACAGAGTATTTTGTCAAAAAAAACAACAACAACAGTCTGTCCCTATTTGTTTGTTTGTTTCTAAAATAACTATTTTGAAATCTGACTCATCTGGATTATTCATCAGTTCTGGCAAGTGTACAACTTAAATCTTGGAAAATAAAAAGTACCAATACTGATTCTGTTGCAAATGCACGAAGGCTTTCATGATTTATTGCCTGACCTGCTTGCAGATTTCAGGATTGAATAAATTAAAAATAAGGCAATCTAAATTTTAAAGCAACCAAAATAAAATAATGAAGAAAGAAATATAACATAATATTTTTTTAATGTATTCTCTGCCATGGTTATTGCTAAGAATTTGAAACATTATTGTATTCTATGGAATGTATTCCATGATGAGACAGAACAGTTCTTATGGAACTGAATATAAATCTTCAGGAATAATTCAATCATCATTTCTTTCTCAGGGATGTGACATTTTATCAGTGCATTTTAATGCAGATAGCTTTGAGTTCATTTTGAAAATCAAGACCATGAAAGGAAAATGTTCTTTCATCTATGCTCTGCAAATTGTAAAAGTTTATTCAAATCAATGTCAGTTTCAGGTGAAGAATCCCCAGACTTGTTTTGGAACAATTAGTGTTTTCTGTTTGGTTGATGGTTTTTTTTTACTGCATTTCATCAGTGCTTGATTTTTTTATGATTTATGGAAATGTTTTATCTGTTTATTTATGTATTGCAAAGGCATCCAACTGCTATCCCAAAGTTTCAGAGCTACCAAGAAGCTAGGAGAATTTCTAAGATGAATCGACACTGCCACTTGCATGCTGTTGTTAGTCTGCTAACGAGCTACAGTCCAGCTCCAGGGAAAAACCATAACTGGGAGAAGAGTGATAAGAAATAAAGAGAGAAAGGAGAATGAAATGACCCTGTTTTGCAGGGGTGTCAAAATCAATTTAATCGAGGGCCGCATCAGGGTTGTGTTTGACCTTGGCGGGCAGGCAGAGTGTGTGTGTGGCCAGGGTTGGCATGTCCAGCTTGATGTCATTCATATCGCAGACACTTGTGGGGGCCCAAACACTCTGCCAGTGAAAATGGGCTCCTGAGCTCCATTTTCAGCTACAATGGCATCCTGCAACCCACTGTCAGCAAAAACAGAACTTGGAGAGCCATGAGCGGCCCTCGTGAGCTCTGTTTTTGGCTGAGATAACCTGTAACCTTCTGCCAGCAAAAATGGAGCTCTGTTTTCACTGGCAAAGGCACCATGGACTGGTCCTTTGCTGTTTCCAGGGTAGCTCCATGGGCCAGATCTAAGCACACCACAGGCCAGATGTGGCCCATTGGCTTTGAAGTTGACATTGATGCCCTTTTGAGTGGTCCAGTCATTATTTTTACCAGCACAGAAAACTGCCTAAATCTTTGGTTTTTAAAAAATATTTTTATTAAACCTCTTCCAGCAATTTATAATATATCAATAAATTAAACAATGTTACAGTATTGTCAACATTCATATATTATTTACAGTGTTACTTTTGTATCTACTGTCTAACCAGGTGTACCAAGTGTACCAGAACAGATAATACTCAGATTCACCTCTATCTTTTAACTCTAAGGTCAGCCTGTCCATCTCTGCACAGTCCAAGCTGCCTAATTATTTTGATTCAACTTTTAAAATCATATTGGAGGAATTTCTTACCTCGGAAAAATTATTTATGCATCTCAATCCCCTCTTGAATCCCTGGAGAAATGGATTTATAGCTAGTGTGCTGGACAATATGACAAAGAACTGCTTCCAGTTTGGGCTTCTCCGGCAACAGGACCAAAATCACGATCATCTGTGGTTTTGATCCGTGCTCACTGTTGGAGCATCCCGAGCCACCCGGATTAGGGGCTGAAGCCATCCCATAGAGGTGATGAAGAAGGGGGAGCCATCAGCGGGGTTGAGGAGAGCTGCATCTCTCCTCCTAAGCTTACCATCACTCCTTTCCCAAAGGCGGCTGCAGCAGTGGTCAGAAATGGCCACCTGAAAGAAGAACCCGACTGGACAAGATTGTGCAGGAGGAAGTTTAAAGGAGAAAGTTTGACTAACCGGGTTGAATGGAGAACATCTATTTAAGGTACCTGTCGTGTCCGCAAAAAGATGCTCAGAGTCGGTGACTTTCATTCAAAGCTCTTTATTTACAATGGGAGAACCGAACCGGCGAAAGGCAAAAAGCCCGCGGCTTTTATACCTTTCGCTGCGGCGGCCGCGACCAATGGCAGCAATTCAAGTCTCCCGCTCTTGGTTTGAACCAATCGCGGGAGACTTCAATCGGGCCAATCAGCGCGGCTCGCCTGGCCAATCAGAAATCCCCGCGCCTTAGCCAATCAAGGCGCGGGGATTTCGAGTATTCAAATTCAGGACATAACACCCCTCCCCTCTTGGTATGGTCCATCACGTGGTGTAGTCACGCAGGTAGGCGGGGCTCCGTCGAGTCCTAGTTGACCTGCGCAACTCACTTGCATGCTGTAACTCGGCCGGAGCGGTCATCTTTTTGGCTGCTCCTGCCTCTGTGCGAACCGGCTGGATGATCGGGCCGGTTCTTTTGCCGTGGCTCCCGCCTGGGCCTACCGGGTCGGTTGAGCTACGGATTTCGCCGCTCCCGCTTGGCTTCTCCGAGTCGGTAGAGCTGGCCAGGTGGTTCTTCTCCGGAGGGGACTCGCGATGGCTGTGTTCCGGTGAGTATTTTTGGTTTATTTTTTCCTGCGATTGTCTATCCGGGTATTCCCTCCCCCCTTGGTTCGTGTCTTGGGGGTTGAGGTCAGTTGCTGTTCGTGACCTGAGCTGGTTGATATGTCGTTTCCAGGCTCGCCCATCGATGGTTTGGAGCCGGTACGACCGTGGCCCAGTGACTTGAGTTATGACGGCTGGGATCCATAGGGGGTCCCCCGTCATGTTCTTTGCATAGACTAAGTCACCTGGGTCAAATGTCCGGTACCTGGAGCTGGAGTCTGGGGGCCGCTCCGGGTTATAGGTCGGGTGTAATCTGTCGAGTGGGGACCTCAGCTTTCTGCCCATTAGAAGTTCTGCAGGGCTCTTGTTAGTTGTGGTATTGGGAGTGATGTGCTGTATGAAGAGCAGTTTGTTGATTTTGTCGCTGATCTCCCCGTGGTCCATTTTCCGGAGGGTCTTCTTCGTAAACTGGACCATCCGTTCCGCCCTACCGTTCACCGCCGGATGCGCCGGTGCTGTTAATGCGTGGCGGATACCCCTCTCCGCCAGGAACCGTTCGAAATCAATGGAAGTGAACTGGGGCCCGTTGTCTGAGACGACGACGTCTGGGAGGCCGTGTGTGGAAAACAGTTTACACAGTTCTTTAACGACAGCCTCTGTGGTAGTGGATTTCATGTCGCTTACCTCCAACCAATTGGAGTACGCGTCAACTGTGATTAGAAAAGTATGCCCATTTGTGGGGCCAGCAAAGTCTAGATGGATTCTGGACCAGGGCCCCCGTGGTGTTTCCCAGTCCCGGATAGGTGCTGCGGGTGGGCTGGATCTGGTCTCCTGGCACCGGTGGCATTTGGCGACCCATGCTTCAATTTGCTTGTCCATCCCTGGCCACCAAGCGTAACTCCTGGCCAGGGCTTTAGTCCTGACGATGCCAGGATGACCCTCATGTAGCATCTCTAATACCCTCTCTTGCAATCTGTCCGGAATTACCACCCGGTCACCCCACAGAATACATCCTCTCAGTAGTGAAAGTTCAGTCTGGCGCTGACGGAATGTTTTAAAAGTCTCGTCATTGTCTTTCTCCGGCCAGCCTTTTTGTAACCAGTGTAAGATTCGCACCAGACGCCTGTCCTTAACGGTTTCTCTGGCAATGTCTGATGCGGTAATAGGTAAACTCTCGATACTTAGGGTGTTTGTTGTTGGTGCTGGGTCAGGTTCAGAGTCAGGTAAAGGCGAGCGGCTTAAAGCGTCCGCGTGCGAAATTTTCTTACCTGGCTTGTGTAGCAGTTCGTAACTGTAGGCTGCCAGGAATTCGGACCATCTTGTCATCCGGGGTGACAAGATGTTCGGCGTGGCTCGGTTTCCAGCGAGGATGCCCAGCAATGGCTGATGATCCGTCACGATGGTGAACGGGCGGCCGTACAGGTATTCGTGGAAACGCTTAACGGCGGCAACTATAGCCAAAGCTTCTTTGTCCAGCTGGCTATAGTTCCGTTCCGGTTTAGTCAGAGTCCTGGAGAAAAAAGCGATGGGTGCTTCTCTCTGGTCTGGGAGGGTGTGGCTGAGGACAGCGCCGACGCCGAAAGGTGATGCGTCGCAAGTGACAGCTAAGGGCAAGGTTTCGCTGAATTGCATCAGGACAGCGTCGGAGGTGAGGAGGTCTTTGGTTTTTTGAAAGGCGGCTTGCTCTCGTCTCCCCCAAGTCCAGGCTGCCTTCTTGTCTAGGAGTCTATGTAAAGGTTCCGCCGCCGTTGCCTTTTGAGGTAGGAAAACATTATAAAAATTTAGTAAGCCTAGGAACGCTTGTAGTTCCGTTTTGGACTTTGGGGTGGGGGCTTCCTTGATGGCTTTCACTTTTTTAGTCGTAGGGTGAATGCCATGCCGGTCTAGGAGATAGCCCAAAAACTCTACTTGCTTTGTACATAGTTGGCATTTTTCTCGTCCTGTTTCTTTAAATTTTGTTAAGACTTGTCTGAGTCGGTTTTCTAATTCGGCTTCGTTTGGCGCCGCCACTAATACGTCATCGAAATAGGGCACCACCCCCTTGATGCCCTGTAGCAAATGTTCCATCAGGCTCTGAAAGATGCCTGGTGCCACGCTGACTCCAAATTGGAGTCGGTTACACTTGAAGGCCCCCCGATGGGTCACGATTGTTTGGGCTTCCGCCGTTTTCTCGTCCACAGGTAGCTGCTGATATGCCTGGGCGAGGTCGAGCTTGGCAAAGACTTTGCCCCCTCCCAGTGAGTGCAGTAAATGTTGCACTATTGGGACTGGGTAGGCGCTTTGTTGCAATGCGCCATTTAGGGTGGCCTTATAGTCCCCGCAGATTCTCACGGATCCGTCTGGCTTTACTGGGGTCACTATAGGGGTCTCCCATATGGCATGGTCTATCGGTTGCAATACCCCTTGTTTGACGAGCTTGTCGATCTGCTCGTCAATTTTAGGCTTTAAGGTGAATGGTACCCTTCTAGGTTTAAGCCACTTAGGGGGAACCCTTGGGTCTAGGTCAAACGAGATAAGGGGCCCCTGGTACTTGCCCAAGCTTCCATCGAAGACCTCCTGGAACTTCTGGGCTAGCTGCTGTTCCCAAGCTTCGATGGTGACGTGGTTGACACCTGTCAGCGCGATGTTAAGCGGGGCGAACCATTGTAAGCCCAGTAGGCTTGGGCGGTCGCGATCGACGATCGTGAGTGGCAGTTGTTTGGTGTGGCCTTTGTAAGTTATATTAAAGTTCTTGGTGCCCACTACCGGGACGCGATTCCCTTGGTAGTCTTTTATGATGATCTTTTGGGCATGCACGTTTCTTTTTTGTAGTGTAGGCACTAGTCTTTTGATTTCGCGCCATGCAATCATGGAAAGGTAGGACCCGGAGTCCACTTCCATTTTGCATGGCTGGCCTTCGATATGGACTTCTACGTGTACCTTTCTGGCGCCGTCGGAGATGGCGTGGCCGATGGTCACCGTCTGGTGGGTCTCTTCTTTTCGCCGACCGTCGCCGCTTCTTTGAGATCGTTGAGTACGGTCCCACCGACCGTCTGGCTGGCGCTCTCTGGCTCTGGGCGGGGAGCTTTCTCTCCTTCTGTCGTGCTGTTCCCATTTGGGCGGGCTGCGGGTCTTCTTTTGGCGGCAAACTCGAGCGATGTGACCCCGTCGTTCACAATGCCTACAGATAGAGTCAAAAAATCGGCATTCTGACCTGGGGTGGTCGCCGCCGCACCCGGCACAGTTGGTCCTCGACCTACAACCTTTTCGACTTCGTTGGTCGCTGCGTCCCGTCTGCACGCGATGTATGTCCTCCTCGTCTTCCGACGTGCTGGAGGTTGACTGGTATTCACCGTAGTGTGCGGTTGCTTCGTTTCTTGTGTCGGCCGACCTTGCCGGGTTGTTGTTTCCGCCCTTCGCGTCAGATCTTCGCATGCTGTCCGCTGACGTGCGGGTTGCTTCTGCGGCTGCGGCTGCAGTAAGGGCATCGGCTAGGCTGATGTCGCCCTTGGCCATAAGTCGGCTCTGGAGTGTAGGATCCCATAAGCCGAGTACGAAGCGGTCTCTTATGAGACTGTTCAGACCTTCAAACTCGCAGAGTCCTCCTAGGCGCCGTAGCTCTGCGACGAAGTCGCTCAATTTTTCATCTGGTTTCTGGTTTCGGCGGTAGAACTCGTTGCGCCGTATCAGGATGGGGACTTCGGGGGCGTAATGGCGCCGCAGTATAGGTTCGAGGACGTCCCAGTCCATGGCGGTTGCGTCTGCCGGCTTGGCCAATGCTTTGGCCATCTGGAAGACCTCTGGTCCGCAGTGAGTAAGGAAGACGGCGCGTTTTAGCGGGCCCGGGGCGTCCTTCATTCCGGCGCATTCCAGGTACATACGGAACCGATCCGAGTACGATTCCCAGTCCTCGGCGGCGGGGTTGAAGGGGGCGGGTGGTGCTATCTTCGCCATCTCTGCGCTGGAGCTGGTTCTTGGGTGGACACGGGGTTCGGTTCAGGGGCGAGATCCCATCCTCGTCGCCAGTGTCGTGTCCGCAAAAAGATGCTCAGAGTCGGTAACTTTCATTCAAAGCTCTTTATTTACAATGGGAGAACCGAACCGGCGAAAGGCAAAAAGCCCGCGGCTTTTATACCTTTCGCTGCGGCGGCCACGGCCAATGGCAGCGATTCAAGTCTCCCGCTGTTGGTTTGAACCAATCGTGGGAGACTTCAATCGGGCCAATCAGCGCGGCTCGCCTGGCCAATCAGAAATCCCCGCGCCTTAGCCAATCAAGGCGCGGGGATTTCGAGTATTCAAATTCAGGACATAACAGTACCTGGAACCTGAATTTTAAAGACTAATACTATTCCTAAAAATGATTTTAAGCTGCAAAAGAGAAAGGGAAAGGAAATGGAATTGGCTTTTTTTCCTCTTACATCGACAATTTTAATTGACTTGGAACATTAAGAAGAGATTTGAATAAGAAATTGATATTAATCCACTTTGACATTAATAAACTATTTCTAGCTGAAAATAAAGTGTCAAAGGGATAAAGATTCTTGGATAATTCAAAAACTTTCTTTAAAAAAAGAAAGAAAGCAGCAGAAGGAAAAAAGAGGGTAAAATCTGGAAAATGGAGGAGACCACCTGGAAGTAAAAAAAAATTGAAAGTGGAATTTTAACAAGGCTTGCAAAAGATACATTGTAGCTGAACCTTTTTTACAAGAGAACAAAGCCTCTGGAAAGAAAAAGTAAGAAAAGAAGCAAGAAACAGTTTTGGATTATTGGATGATTCCTGGAACTTTGGATGGAGAATCCTAATAAAATAAAATAAAATCAATTGGGGGTTGTTTAAATTTTTTTAAAATGGCATCACTCCTTGAAGAGTTAAAAATGAGACTTAAAGAACAAAAAGAAGAAGCAAAAGATGGAAGAGGATCTTTTGGCTTCATATTTCAATTTTTAGAGATAGAGATCTTGAACTATGAAAAACAACAAGAAACGCTGGCAGAACAAGAAGGAGAATGAATGAAGAAGCCATCTTTAATGACCAAGCAATTTTAAGCGGGGTAAAAAAGGGAAAGGGGGGAAAGGGAGTTAAAAACTTAAGCACTGAAGCAACAACCACAAAAAAAGAGTAAATTGAAAAGTACCGTATATACTCGAGTATAAGCCGAGTTTTTCAGCCCATTTTTTTTTCTGAAAAAACCGCCCTCAGCTTATACTCGAGTCAGATTCCCCTCTGAAAAAAAAAAATGACCCACCGCCATGTGAGAATGCTGAGACACGAAAGCTATCCGACTGAAAATAAGTGTGTGTGTGGGGGGGGATTTTAACAGAGGGAAGATGTAGGGAGAAGGCAAAAGTGATGGAAGATCCTTCAGGGGAAACTGAGGGGGAGACTCACTCGGGAGGAGGGGGAGGAGGAGGTGGTGGTGGCGGCTCTCTCCCTTGCAAGAAAAAAGCAAGAGCCGTTCTTATGATCTCTCCCTCTCTCTCTCTCTCCCCGTAATACAGTCAAGCCCTTTCCAGCACGCGGGATCCGCCCCCGCCGCTTTGCACCTTGCAAATGCAAAAACCCCAGGATTTTGCATTTGCAAGGTGCAAAGTGGCGAAGTGAGTGTGTGTGTGTGTCTGTCTGTCTGTCTGTCTCTCTGTGTGTGTGTGTGTGAGTGTCTCTCTCTCTCTCTCTCTCTCTCTCCCTTCCTCATACCAGCGCGCCTTCCTTCCACTGCTACGCATTTGGGCTGCTTTGTGCCCCCCTCCCTCCCCGCTGTCTTTTATTTTCTCCTTTCCAATGAATGGGAACGAACAAACCAGGATTAGCTTCAAGAGCCCCGAGGAGCAGCAGCGGCAGCAGCAGCACCCAGCATCCTCAACTTGAAAGTTACTGCTGGGTAAAGGAGCCGCTCTTGGAGCTTGGCGGCACTTTGAAAGAAGAGCGAGAGAAGGAGGTGAGGCGCGGACCGGCTTGGCTCTGCAAAAGGCTGCGCCTGCAATGCCGCCCCTGGCACTGAGCGAGGCTGACTAGCGGCGCCCAGGCTGTTCGGGAGTGGGAAGCGGCTGTGTCATGGCTGTGGGAAGCGGCGGCGGCCGGGCTGTTTGGGAGTGGGAAGCGGCTGTGCCCCTGGCTGTGGGAAGCGGCTATGCCCTGGCTGTGGGAAGCGGCGGCGCCTGGGCTGTTCGGGAGTGAGAAGCGGCTGTGCCCCTGGCTGTGGGAAGCGGCAGCGGCCGGGCTGTTCGGGAGTGGAAAGCAGCTGTGCCCCTGGCTGTGGGAAGCAGCTGTGCCCTGGCTGTGGGAAGCGGCGGCGGCCGGGCTGTTCAGGAGTGGGAAGCGGCTGTGCCCCTGGCTGTGGGAAGTGGTGGCGCCCGGGCTGTTCGGGAGTGGAAAGTGGCTGTGCCCCTGGCTGTGGGAAGCAGCTGTGCCCTGGCTGTGGGAAGCGGCGGCGCCCGGGCTGTTTGGGAGTGGGAAGCGGCTGTGCCCCTGGCTGTGGGAAGCGGCCGTGCCCTGGCTGTGGGAAGCGGCGGCGCCCGGGCTGTTTGGGAGTGGGAAGTGGCTGTGCCCCTGGCTGTGGGAAGCAGCTGTGCCCTGGCTGTGGGAAGCGGCGGCGGCCGGGCTGTTCGGGAGTGGGAAGCGGCTGTGCCCCTGGCTGTGGGAAGCAGCAGCACCTGGGCTGTTCGGGAGTGGGAAGCGGCTGTGCCCCTGGCTGTGGGAAGCGGTGGTGCCCGGGCTGTTCGGGAGTGGGAAGCGGCTGTGCCCCTGGCTGTGGGAAGCAGCGGCACCCGGGCTGTTCGGGAGTGGGAAGCGGCTGTGCCCCTGGCTGTGGGAAGTGGCTGTGCCCCTGGCTGTGGGAAGTGGCGGTGCCCGGGCTGTTCGGGAGTGGAAAGCGGCTGTGCCCCTGGCTGTGGGAAGCAGCTGTGCCCTGGCTGTGGGAAGCGGCAGCGGCCGGGCTGTTCGGGAGTGGGAAGCGGCTGTGCCCCTGGCTGTGGAAAGCGGTGGAGCCCGGGCTGTTCGGGAGTGGGAAGCGGCAGTGCCCCTGGCTGTGGGAAGCAGCTGTGCCCTGGCTGTGGGAAGCGGCGGCGCCTGGGCTGTTCAGGAGTGGGAAGCGGCTGTGCCCCTGGCTGTGGGAAGCAGTGGCACCCGGGCTGTTTGGGAGTGGGAAGTGGCTGTGCCCCTAGCTGTGGGAAGCGGCGGTGCCCGGGCTGTTCAGGAGTGGGAAGTGGCTGTGCCCCTGGCTATGGGAAGCAGCTGTGCCCTGGCTGTGGGAAGCGGCGGCGCCTGGGCTGTTCGGGAGTGGGAAGCGGCTGTGCCCCTGGCTGTGGGAAGCGGCGGCGCCCGGGCTGTTCGGGAGTGGTAAGCGGCTGTGCCCCTGGCTGTGGGAAGCGGCGGCGCCTGGGCTGTTCGGGAGTGGGAAGCAGCTATGCCCCTGGCTGTGGGAAGCGGCGGCGCCCGGGCTGTTCGGGAGTGGGAAGTGGCTGTGCCCCTGGCTGTGGGAAGCGGCGGTGCCCGGGCTGTTCGGGAGTGGGAAGTGGCTGTGCCCCTGGCTGTGGGAAGCAGCTGTGCCCTGGCTGTGGGAAGTGGCGGCACCTGGGCTGTTCGGGAGTGGGAAGCAGCTGTGCCCCTGGCTGTGGGAAGCGGTGGCGCCCGGGCTGTTCGGGAGTGGGAAGCGGCTGCGCCCCTGGCTGTGGGAAGCAGCTGTGCCCCTGGCTGTGGGAAGCAGCAGCGCCCAGGCTGTTCAGGAGTGGGAAGTGGCTGTGCCCCTGGCTGTGGGAAGCAGCTGTGCCCTGGCTGTGGGAAGCGGCGGCACCTGGGCTGTTCGGGAGTGGGAAGCGGCTGTGCCCCTGGCCAGCCAGGGGAATGGGGACCCTGCCTGATCCAGGGGCGGCAGCCACCCGGGCTCCTCTCGGCTTTCGGCCGGCCGTTTGCAGGGCTCAGTGAGTCTGCGCCAGGAGTTGCCCCGCCGCCGCGCAGAAGCTGTCTGTGAAGTTGTCGGTGGAGCCCAGGAGGAAAGCGAAGGGCAGGCTTGGCTCCAGCAAGGCTTTTCCTCTCCTTCAGACTGCAGTGTGAGCTGGGAAGGGAATTGCCAGCAACTCTCGGTTGCCTCAGTCGCCTCGGCCGCGGCATCCACTTCGGGTTTCTCCCAGCGCGTCAAGCAGCCACGAAAGTGCGTGCGGGGGGAGGGGGGTTACTCGAGCAGGCTGGAAGGAGGAGGTGTGCGCCGGGTGACTTCCCACACAGGGAGTCATCTTAAGTCACCTCCACCGTCGCAAGAACGGTCAGTATTCTCATTCACACTCTTTCTCACTCTCTCTCTCTCTCTTTTTTTTGCAAAGCCCCCCCCCCCACACTCCTCTGGCAGCAGCAGGCGGAGAAAGCCCCGCTTCCCCCTGGCCTGTCTCGGGTAGAGGAAGCGAAGGGCCCCGTCTTGGCTCCCGTCCTTCTCAGATACCTTTGGGTTTTTTTCCCCCCTCCAACTGGACGATCACTTTGATGGCACGCATGAGTTGGCTTCCCACTCTTTTTTTTTAACTCTCCTCCTCCTCCTCCTCCTCTTCCTCCTCCTCCTCCTCCTCCTCCTCCTCCTCTTCCTCCTCCTCCTCCTCCTCCTCCTCCTCTCCTCTCCTCTCCCTTTGTTGTCTGGTCTTCCCTAAGGAAACTCGAGGGCTCAAACTTCCAGGTGTTTCTCCCTGTCTTTCTCCCTGTCAATGATCTTTTCTTTCCTTCCCTTCTCTCAGCCCCATCCTCCTTCACCTTTGTCACCACAATCCTGAACAGATGAAGTTTGTACTTCTCAAGAAAGGTTGGATGTTCCTTTTGAGGAGGGAACCTAGTGTGACATCTGTATGTTGACCTACTACTGAGCCATGGCATGTGTGCACATGCAATGGAGGCATGAGGGAGAGCTGTGAAAGAGATGGTGGCTCTCCAAAACAGGATGTACATGCAGCACATACACATGCTTTTTTCTTGCAAGGGAGAGAGTGACTCTGTTTGGACATACAGATGATGATGAGGAATCCAGTTTTGAAGGATTTTAACTCTTGTGTTTTAGTTTGGTTGCTGATTGAGCTAAGGTTTTTGTACTTTTAAAGTTATTGTTGATACCATATTGGTTTTGTTGGCTCTCTTTTCCACTTACAGAGCTAGTTTACTGTTTTTCTTTGAAATAAATATTCAAAACATTTAACCTACTGATGCCTCAATTAATGTAATTTTATTGGTATCTATTTTTATTTTTGAAATTTACCAGTAGCTGCTGCATTTCCCACCCTCAACTTATACTCGAGTCAATAAGTTTTCCCAGTTTTTGTGGTAAAATTGGGTGCCTCGGCTTATATTCGGGTTGACTTATACTCGAGTATATATGGTAATCAGAATATCAGGAAGAAGCAAAAGGGAGGATCACAGAAGGGAGAATCAGATAGTTAAGGGAATTAAAAGGGGAGGCAGAAGAAGAGAGGGAAGAGGGAAAGGAAAAGAAGCTACAAAAGACAGAAACAAGTTATAGAGGTACAGGAAAAGCGTACAAGAATTAAAGGTATAAACTTATTTAAAAGACACAGAAACAATAGTTAAAATTTAACTTCAGGAGAGGATTCTGCAAGGGTGCATGGGATAGCATTGTTATATAATATGTTAGATGATTAAAGTGAAAGAAAAAAATTCTATTGATGTGTAGTGGAATATTCATTTGTAAAGAGAATAAGGCTCTCAATGATTTAAAAAGAACATTTAAAAAAACCGAAAAGAAACATGGAAGATTTTTATCAGTTGATAAGATGAATAAGAATAATAACTTTATTGACTACTGCTAATAACTGTTGTTTGGTTTTTTTATTTAAAGACAGTAATAAGTAAAATACGAACTACAGATGATTAAAGTGAAAGACAACTGATATTACTAGGTAATGTTTGTTAAAAGAAATAGAAATGTAAAAGATTGTTATTAATATTAATGGCAGAGCTGTACTTGAACAGAATAATTTTCCATTTACTATTGTTATACATATATACACTGATATATATACATATATAATTTTTTTCTTTTAAGAATTTAGTGTGTATTTTAAGGGAATGTACCAAGCAGAATTTGATTGAAAATAGGTATGCGTTATAAAATAGAGGTTAGAAAATGAATGTTAGAACTGTAAAGATGTAACTTAAATTTTTGAATGAGATTTGAAAAAAGATACAAAGTGTTACACTCCAGTTTAATAATTACAGGGGAAAATTTGTTTTATGAGAAAAGATAATATGAAATTGTAAACAGGACAGACGAAAGTATAAAAATATTGATTAGAAAAATTTTAAAAATGAGAAAAAGATATGTAATTGAATTAAAAAAGGAATGAGATAATTCAAAATAAGGCTATAGGAAGTAAAGAAAGGGAAAAGCTATTGAAAAAATTGTGAAAATAGTTATAAGATATGGATTAGAATGTATAAGATAAATATGTATTGAGTTTATGTCTGTATGGAGAAGTGATAGCCCGGGGCCACACTGTTCTCAAAAAAAGATATTTTATTTGTATGTTTTGTGAAAACTTAAATAAAACTTTTATTAAGAAATAAAAAAAAAATTGATTCAACTTTTTAAATCGTATTGGAGGAATTTCTTACCTAGGAAAAGTTATTTATGCAGCTCAATCCCCTCTTGAAATCCTGGAGAAATAGATTTATAGCTAGTGTGCTGGACAATATGACAAAGAATTGCTCATCTGGCTACTAGTACCATGAAAAGTTAAAGAAGACTTTTGTAGATGCTGGAATTTCTAGTTGAAGTTCCAAATAAAGGAAATATTCATTCACTCCTGCACATCAGTAAGGAGAAAATGTCATCTCCAATGTATCAAATGTTAGTTAAACTGTCACGGAATTGACATCCTTGCCAAATTCTTTAATTCAATCTTAAAGGCCCTGTTTTGCCAACCATTTGCTAAAATACCAATTTTGATATGATTTCCAATTAAAATATAAGAAAAACATCATACATGAATTGTGTCAGCTCTCTACAGCAGAAAAAAATTGAAAGAAGAAAGTATCTGTGGCTCAAGGTTCTTGCTAGTCTTTGAGCTTGGTTGCTTTCTTTCAGATATTTCATTACCAAACTGTTACCTAATTTGGTGTTAACTGGTTTGGTAATGAAATATCTGCAAGGAAACAGCCTAGTTCAGAGAGCACCAAGGACTGCACAGAGAATATCATGACAGTAATTAGAACAAAGAGATGCCAAACACCAGTGTGCAGGTATTTTGCAAATACACCTTTTCTTTTGAAAGTAAGAAGCATAAAAGCATTGCTTAGCTTATATTTGAGGAGACTATAAAACTAGGTTTGGATTAGCATTCCGTATAAGAAAAAATCCTACCTGCTCAATGAGCAGTGTTAACTGAAATAAATTGGATTCTATGCACAAATAATACAGTAAAAGGACTGCTTGCTAAAGTTGTGCTATATTAGCATACTCCAAACCCTCACAACTGATTGGTCCGGACAGACAGTGACCCGATTGGTCCAAGCCTCGGCCGTGATTGGAGCACTAGGAATCTACCACAATTGGCTGCGCCGATCGCAGAGATTCAAAGCGCTGCCATTGGCCGCCAAGCCGCTAGCCGACCCTATATGAAGGGCTACCGCGGCTCGTATTCCCCAGACTGTTCTTATCCTAAATAAAGAGCTGAACTCACTAAATGGTCTCGAGTCTCCTTCGAACCGATCCACCCCAGGTCTAACACTGGGACAAGGGTGGGATCATGAAACAAGGAGACCCCATCACGTGGCACGCGGAACGGCAGCATGGCTGGCATCAACTCGCAACCCGCACCCTTCAACCCTGCTACAGAGGACTGGGAATCCTATACCGATAGGTTCCAAATGTTCCTCGAAAGTAGCAACCTCAAGGATGCAATGGCCACAAGAAACGAGCCGTGTTCCTCACACATTGCGGGCCCGCAGTGTTCAAGATGGCCAAAGTCTTGGCCAAACCAGAAGACGTCAAGGCAATGGAGTGGGGCAACCTCGAGACCCTACTGCGAAGCCACTACGCCCCCATCGTGCCCATCCTTATCCAGTGTCATGACTTCTACAGGCAGGATCAACATGAGGGTGAGGGGCTGGGTGACTTCATGGCGGTGCTACGAGACCTGGGCGGTCTGTGCAAGTTCGTCAACCTGGACGAGGCCCTGCGAGACTGCATCGTCCTAGGACTCCGAGACCTCATCCTCAGAGCCGCATCATGGCAAAGGGGGACATCTTCCTCGCCAATGCCCTCATCGAGGCCGCTGCAGTTGAAGCGGCCAAGAAATCAGCAGCTCGGATGCAACAATCGAGCATCATGCCACGACCGGTGGCTGGAGGGACAACTTCGACCCCCGAGAAGCGACCAGAAACCGACCATCAAGACACAACCACACACCACGGTGACATCAACTCCTTCTTGGAGACCGAGGACGACGAGGAGGAGATCCACTGCCTCCAATCAGCGTGGGAGCAGCGGGAACCATGAGGTCATAAGTTGAGGTTCCAGTGTGCCGGCTGTGGCGGCAATCACCCCCAGGCGGACTGCCATTTTCTCGACACCATTTTCCGGCATTGCGAGAAACGGGGGCACATTGCCAAGGTATGCCGGAATAAAAGACATTACAGCCCGCGACGACGAGATGGCAGCCCCCGACAGAGAGAGAGCACCCCCACCAGAAACCGCGATCGCCAGACGGAGAACCACTGGAGCTGAGAAGGTTGGAACAGGAGACTCCAGGAGATAAGACAAAGGGAGGAAACACATCAAACCATCGTCATCGGCCACTCCTCCACAAGCAATGCCAGGAAGGTATACGTGATGGTGGGGATAGAAGATCAGCTGTGCAACATGGAGGTGGACTCCGGATCCTTCCTCTCAATGGTCTCCTGGCGCACACTCAAGCGCCTGGTCCCCACCATCTGCCACCATGAAGTGGAAGACCAAAAACTGACTCTCAAAGACTATCAAGGGAACTGAATCCCTGTAGTCGGCAGAGGCCACTTTAAGTTCACCTTCAAGAGCCACACAGAAGTGCTACTCCTGACGATCGTCAACCAAGATCGACCGAGCCTATTGGGACTACAGTGGTTCGCACGCCTGGGCATTGAAGTAACTGGCATACACCACATCGGAGAGGCAGACTGGAAGCAGTGCTCGTGAGGGACTTCTGGGAAGTCTTTGATGACAGCCTAGGCAAGTACCGGGGGTCCCCTATCTCATTCAATATAGACACGAGCATCGCACCAATCCGCCTTAAGCCCAGCCGAGTACCATTTGCACTCAAGCCCAAGATCGATGAGCAGCTAGATAAGCTCATCGTGCAAGGGGTGCTGGAACCAATTGATCACGCCCGGTGGGAGACCCCAATTGTCACCCCTATCAAGCCAGATGGGTCCGTGAGAATTTGTGGTGACTACAAGGCCACCCTAAACCATGTGCTCCAACAAAGCGCATACCCCGTCCCAGTAGTCCAGCACCTTCTGCACTCACTGGGGGGAGGCTGAATTTCCCAAAGCTTGTCCTGGCACAAGCCTACCAGCAACTGCCAGTCGATGCCACAACAGCAGAATCCCAAACCATCGTAACACACTGAGGGGCTTTCCGCTGCAACTGGCTCCAATTTGGAGTCAGCATGGCACCAGGGGTCTTCCAAAGCCTCATGGAAAGACTCCTCCAGGGCATAGAAGGGGTGGTGCCCTATTTTGATTATGTCTTGGTGGCTGCGAAAATGAAAAACAACTAGAAGCCAGGTTGAGGGAGGTACTGAAGAAATTCAGAGACTTGGGACTTAAAGTCAAGAAAGGGAAGTGCCAACTACGAGCCGAGAGGGTCGAATTTCTAGGATACCTCCTAGACAAACAAGGGATCCACCCCACAGAAAAGAAACTGAGAGCCATAAGGGAAGCACCACTCCCCAAAAACAAAATGGAACTACAGGCTTTCTTGGGACTGTTAAACTTTTACAATGTCTTCCTACCTCAAAAGGCGACCGTGGCGGAACCGCTGCAAAGGCTGTTAGACAAAACAGCCACCTGGACCTGGGGAGCATGGGAAGAAAGCGCTTTCAACAACACAAAGAATCTGCTAACATCCGATGCGGTACTAATCCAGTACAGCAAGACCCTGCCATTAACGGTAACATGTGATGCATCGCCATTTGGGATTGGCTCCATCCTCAGCCACCAGCTACCAGACGGGAGGGAAGCACCCATTGCCTTCTCATCAAGGACACTTTCAAAGCCAGAGTGGAACTACAGCCAGCTCGACAAAGAGGCCCTAGCAGTCGTTGCCGGTGTCAAGAAATTTCACGAATACCTTTACGGTAGGACTTTTACAATCATCACGGACCACAAGCTGCTTCTAGGAATCCTGGCAGGAAACAGGGCCACACCGAACATTCTATCACCAAGAATGACAGGGTGGTCCGAATTCCTAGCAGCATACAATTCCCAGCTGATACACTGACCTGGCAAGGACATCGCCCAGGCAGACGCCCTGAGTCGCTCACCCCTACCGGACCAGGAAGAAGACCCGGCACCCACAACAGAGGTACTCCAAATAGAGACAATATCCAACCCACTCGTGACCACGCCAGACATTGCCGGAGAAGCAAATAAAGACAAGTGGCTGGTGCGAGTCTTGAGCTGGGTTGGAAAAGGGTGGCCAGAAGGGGACAAGGACAAACTATTCAGACCCTTCCGAAACAGACAAACTGAACTCTTTACCGAGAAGGGCTGCATACTTTGGTGGGACAGAGTGGTAATTCCGGAAACATTACAAGAAAGGGTGTTGGGGATGATGCATGAGGGACACCCAGGGATGGTCAAAATGAAAAGCCTGGCCAGAAGCTATGCATAGTGGCCAGGAATGGACAAACAGATCGAAACCTGGGTGGCCAAATGCAAACAATGCCAAGAATCCAGACCTCATCCTCCCACAGCCCCAACCCAAGAGTGGGAGATACCAAGGGGCCCGTGGTCTAGGATTCACATAGACTTCGCGGGGCCAACCAAGGCACACATGTACCTTATCACAGTAGATGCTTACTCCACAACAGAGGTGGTAATAAAGAAACTGAGTAAACTCTTTGCCACGCACAGCCTGCCAGACGTAATAGTGTCGGACAATGGACCCCAGTTCACCGCACTAGCATTCGAACAATTTCTGGCAGGCCAAGGAATATGACATGCACTAACCGCACCATCAAATCCAGCGGCAAACAGACAGGTGGAACTCATGGCCCAATACACAAAGAAAGCCATCCAAAAAATAGAAGCAACTAACATACAGGATAAAATCAACAAAATGCTCCTCGTTCAACATATCACACCTAGCGCAACCACCAATAGAAGCCCAGCAGAGCTGATGATGGGCAGGAAACTACGGTCAACCCTAGACATAATGCATCCCACATACAACCCGGACAAACCCCCAGGTTCCTCCAGCAAACACAGAAAATTTAATATAGGAGTCATGGTATACACAGAAAACCTGTCAGGAGAACCACTCTGGGTACCAGCAACGATCACCCAAATAACTGGCCCCCTATCATACCAACTAGAAACAAGTGATGGAAAAAACTGGAAACGGCACATTAACCAGCTAAGATCAAGAATAACTGTCACCAATAACCAGACACCTGAGCAAGAAACTAGAAGGGGGGGGGGGGGAAACGGCAAGCATTAAAGAAAGAACCAAAGGGAACCAGCTAGCACAGGCAGAACACCCCCTACCTAGAATAAACAAACCACAAATAAACCAACACCACTCACCTGTAGATGCAGGACCAACAGAACATGAAACCCTGGAATCTTCACCTGGAAGGACCAGCCAAACCAGTTCAACCAGCCCGAAAGATCCAGCGGGAACAACAGGAGCAGCAGCTCAACCAACCCAGGTAGACCGGGAGGGAGCTACCAAGAAAGGCCCAGCTCAACTTTCCAGCTGGTTTCATCCCAAGGAACCGGAGTGACAGAGAAGCCATCCGAACCGGTCGACGATCACGTTAGAACTGAACCGCACAGGTCAAATAGACAGGTATGAAGTCCTGCCTACCTACGCGACTACGTCACAACGCACCGACAGACGAAACCAAGAGGGGAGGGGTGTGCTGTATTAGCATACTCCAAACCCTCACAACTGATTGGTCCAGACGGACAGCAACCCGATTGGTCGAAGCCTCGGCCGTGATTGGAGCACTAGGAATCTACCGCGATTGGCTGTGCCAATCGTGGGAGATTCAAAGCACTGCCATTGGCCGCCGAGCTGCTAGCCAGCCCTATATGAAGGGCTGCCACGGTTCGTATTCCCCAGACTGTTCTTATCCTAAATAAAGAGCTGAACTCACTAAATGGTCTTGAGTCTCCTTCGAATCGATCCACCCCAGATCTAACAAAAGTGATCTGCAGGAGGCCAGCTGAAAAGCAAAAATGAAGGACAAAAGGAGGAAGGACTTATGAAGTTCTTAGGAATGAGTATATAGCCCACACTCTTATGATTTTGTTCTAAAGAACTGTAAAAACATGGATATGCCAAACAGCATTACAAAGATTGCTTCTGGAGCTAATGGTGTATATTTTAGTTTTTATTATAGAGACATTGTTAATGTTTTATATTACTGCATCATCAATATTATATACATTTTATTATATTCATTGTAAACTAGCCTCCAGTTAGCCTCAGGTGATATACAAGTCTTACCAATAAATTAACAACTACAATCCATAATTTTAACTGAAGTTTCAAAAGAAATAAAGAACAATAAAAAAGATCTGAGATATGTTCAAAATAAAAGAAACAACGAAAAGAATATATTGCTGTTCAATGAAAATAACTAATAGCAGGATGTAAATAAGTGGCAATTATATATCTCCTATTTCACTCAGTCTTTGACAAGAGAATATGTATTCCGCAGGTATGTTATACAAAAGAATAGTTGTAACAAAACAATCATTAAAAGTAAAGGAAAAAATGGGGGGGGAGCAGTTCTAATACCAAATAAAGCAAAACAAAATAAAGGGAAATAAAGTGGAAATGAATTGAATCGAATCGAATAGAATAGAATAGAACACTCTTCTCGGATAATCAAAG
The DNA here is from genome assembly GCA_033807585.1 of Hydrophis major. Taxonomy (NCBI): domain Eukaryota; kingdom Metazoa; phylum Chordata; class Lepidosauria; order Squamata; family Elapidae; genus Hydrophis; species Hydrophis major. The sequence goes on from CM066331.1 coordinate 21,786,613, forward strand.
TCAATAATAAGACAATAGTCTTGGAAATAACTTCAAGCCAATCTATATAGGGTATTAAAACTTTGAATTGCACTCAAAAATAGCAGAAAGCCAGTACACACCCATCACTTTTGTAAAGCTTTAAAATTCAGCTGTCAACTTTATTGATGAAAATGTTACCCACATTCTCTTCTCTTTTGAAATCATTTTTAAAGTAATTTCCATTTCATCAAATTGAAAAACTAGAGGAGAATTTATCTGCCCAGTTCTAGTTTTACCTTAAACAAAATTCTTAGATCAATACATGAGTCTTGGGTTTATATTGCTTTGAAGCCTTAGAACATTTCCACAATAAGACAAAATCAGCCTACTATAAACCTATACATCTTTAAATACCTACTTTGAAAAATAAAAGTGGAACAAAATAGAAATTGTATTTTTCCCTTGTTAGAGTTTACTGAGTTATTGTTGATTTCCTTACCAAGCTTACGAGGGAGATAGCTGTACTCTTCTGGTAAATATTTAATACATCATGTTCTGTGATGTTCTGTCATGCTGTGTTTGCTTTTGTAAATGTATAACCTTTATACTGAGAACGAATCAAATGAAAGGAATGAACATAAAAGAGAAAAACCAGCACACAGTGGAGACAAGTGCGCTGGCAGGAAACACCTGCATTTCTGGTCTCTCATCTCTCTTCTTCCTGAAACACAGAGTATTTACTAATAATGTTAGCATGGTAGTTATAATTTCAGCACAGCTGGAAACTTGTTTTGGGTGCTTTGGCTTTATATGTCCTAGTTATAAAAGCTATTTTCACATCTATTCTCTTTTTAAAAATAGAAAGAAAGAAACAGAAGAGGACAATAAGAGGAGGAAACACTACTGAATTTAAAGATGGCTCAGTAGATCTTTGATCTTAGTATAATGTACATATTTAAGGTAATTTGACTGTTTTCTATTGCTTTAGAAACACTGGAGGATGTACTTCTGCAGCAGGGAAGGCTGCATGCAGTGTTCTTTTCCAACTGTCCATAGTTCACGATTTATCCCTAAGGTTTTTAATAAACTATACATTGATAAAACATACATAGCACTGCATGGCTGTGTAGAGACAACGAATGACACTTGGCATAAGAACAGGGGTATTTAAAAAGCAAAATACTGAAAGTTATGTTACTAGGGATTTCAAATAAGGAAACTTTGCCAAAGAACAATGTGCAAGATATTAAGGGTAACATCATAATAAAAATCTATACAATGTACATTCTTGGGATTTATTTACAGAATCTACAATACCATCTATACTGCCATGTTTTGAGCTCACTGAGATGTAATAGTGTTGTGTCCGTGAAATGATGCCAGGAGTCGGTGACTTCAAATCATGCTCTTTTATTAAGGTAGGAACCGAACTGGCTCTTCGCAAAAGGTTCGCGGCTTTTATTCTTTCAGCCGCGGCGGCCGTGGCCAATGGCACCGCTTTGAATCTCCCGCGATTCGAATGGACCAATCGCGGGAGATTCTTAGCGAGCCAATCGGCGCGGCTCACCTGACCAATCAGAGTGCCCCGCGCTTTGGCCAATCAAAGCGCGGGGATCTCAAGAATGCTAATTAGGGACAGAACACCCCTCCCCTCTTGGTTCAGTCCTTACGTCGCGTAGTCATGTAGGTAGGCGGGGCTCCGTCTGAGCCTACTGGACCTGCGCAGCTCAGTCGTAGGTTGGATCCCGGCCGGTTCGGTCGGGATCTCTGTTGTTCCTGATGCCGTCGTGGGAACCGGCTGGTCGGTCGGGCCGGGCCGCTCTCTGTAGCTCCCTCCTGGGCCTCCCGGGTTGGTTGAGCTGCGGGCTTCGCCGCTCCCGCTCGGTCTTTCCAGGTCGGTCGAGCTGGCCTGGCTGTCTCTTCCTGGCGAGGGGTCATGCTGACTGCTTTCCGGTAAGTATGGCTGGTTTATTTTTCTTTGGTTTTGGTCCCCTGGGTATTCCCTCCCCCCTTGGTTTGTTTTGTGGGGGTTGGTTTCGCCTGTTTGTGCGTCGGTGGTCTCTTGGTTGGCAGTCCTCGACCTTAATTGGTCGATGTGGCGTTTCCACGCTCGTCCGTCTGCTGTTTGTAGCCGGTACGAGTGTGGGCCTGTTATTTGTGTGATGGCGGCCGGTATCCATAGTGGGTCTCCCGTCAGGTTTCTTGCGTATACGGGGTCGCCTGGTGCGAAAGTTCGGTGTTTGCTGTTTGAGTCTGGGGGCTTCTCCGGGTTATACGTGGGGTGTAACCTGTCGAGTGGGGACCTTAATTTCCTCCCCATTAATAGTTCGGCTGGGCTCTTATTCGTTGTGGTATTTGGGGTTATGTGTTGGGTGAAGAGTAGTTTGTTTATTTTCTCCTGGATCTCCCCGTGGTCTATTTTCCGGATGGTTTTCTTAGTGAATTGCACCATCCGTTCCGCCCTACCGTTCGCCGCCGGGTGCGCCGGTGCTGTCAGCGTGTGGCGGATGCTCCTTTCCGCTAGGAATTTTTCGAATTCCAGCGAGGTGAATTGGGGCCCGCTGTCGGAAACGACGACATCTGGGAGGCCATGCGTTGCAAAGAGTTTGCAGAGTTCCTTGATCACGGCCTCCGTGGTTGTTGTCTTCATGTTGCTTACCTCCAGCCAGTTGGAGTAAGCGTCTACTATTATAAGGAAGGTGTGTCCTTTTGTGGGCCCGGCGAAGTCTATGTGAATCCTAGACCAAGGTCCCCTTGGGATTTCCCACTCTAGGACAGGTGCTGTGGGTGGGCTTGGCCCAGTTTCCTGGCATCATTGGCACCTTGCTACCCAGGTCTCAATTTATTTGTCCATCCCTGGCCACCAAGCGTAACTTCTGGCCAGGGCTTTAGTCCTAACAATGCCAGGGTGCCCCTCGTGTAGCAGTTCCAGAACCTTCCCTTGTAGCTTTACTGGAATGACCACCCTATCCCCCCATAGTATGCACCCTTTTAATAACGAGAGTTCCGTTTGGCGGTTTCGGAATGTTTTGATGGACTCGTCGTTGTCCCTTTCCGGCCACCCTTTCTCTACCCAATGCAACACCCGTGCCAGACGTTTGTCTTTATTAGTCTCTCGGGCAATGTCTGACGCGGTTATGGGCAGGTTGGGTAGAGTCTCTATGCTGAGGGTGGTCGTCGTGGGTGCTGGGTCGGTGTCAGGTTCCGGTAGCAGCGAGCGGCTTAAGGCATCTGCATGGGAGATCGTCTTACCCGGTTTGTGTATGAGTCCGTAGTTGTAGGCTGCCAGGAACTCGGACCACCTTGTCATTCGGGGAGACAGAATGTTCGGGGTGGCCCGGTTTTCTGCAAGGATTCCCAGCAGCTGCTTGTGGTCGGTTATGATGGTGAATGTCTGGCCGTAGAGATACTCCTGGAATCTTTTTACGGCAACAACGATAGCCAGAGCCTCTTTGTCCAGCTGGCTATAGTTCCGCTCCGGTTTGGTGAGGGTCCTTGAAAAGAACGCAATGGGCGCTTCTTTTCCGTCGGGGAGGGTATGGCTGAGGACAGCGCCAACGCCGAAAGGTGATGTGTCGCATGTGACGGCCAGAGGTAGGGTCTCGTTATACTGTATAAGGACGGCGTCCGAAGTGAGGAGGTCCTTTGTTCTTTGGAAGGCGGCTTGCTCGCGTTTCCCCCAAGTCCAGGTCGCCGCCTTGTCCAGGAGCCTATGCAAGGGCTCCGCCATCTTCGCCTTTTGGGGCAGGAACACATTGTAAAAGTTAAGTAGCCCCAGGAATGCCTGTAGTTCCGTCTTCGACTTGGGTGTGGGGGCTTCTTTGATGGCCTTGATTTTTTGGTTTGTTGGGTGAATGCCGTGACGGTCTAGGAGGTATCCTAGGAATTCTACCCGTTCCGTGTATAATTGGCATTTCTCCCTCTTGACTTTGAGCCCGGTCTCTTTGAATTTGGTTAGGACCTCCCTTAGGTGACCCTCTAGTTCGGCTTGGTTGGTTGCCGACACTAGGACGTCGTTGAAGTAAGGTACCACCCCCTTGATGCCTTGCAATAGTCTTTCCATTAGGCTTTGGAATATTCCCGGTGCCACGCTGACTCCGAATTGGAGTCGGTTGCATTTAAATGCTCCCCGGTGGGTGACTATGGTTTGCACTTCTGCCATTTGCTTGTCGACTGGCAACTGTTGGTATGCCTGGGCGAGGTCGAGCTTGGCGAAAACCTTGCCCCCTCCAGTGAGTGCAGTAGGTGTTGCACTACTGGGACGGGGTAGGCGCTTTGTTGTAGCGCGCCATTTAGGGTGGCCTTATAGTCCCCACAGATCCTCACCGACCCATCGGGCTTGATCGGGGTGACTATGGGGGTCTCCCACTGGGCGTGGTCTATGGGCACCGCTTTGAATCTCCCGTGATTCGAATGGACCAATCGCGGGAGATTCTTAGCGAGCCAATCGGCACGGCTCACCTGACCAATCAGAGTGCCCCGCGCTTTGGCCAATCAAAGCACGGGGATCTCAAGAATGCTAATTAGGGACAGAACAAATAGTACTCTATATTATTATTTCAGAAAATATATCCCCTCCTTTCATTTTAAGTTCTAAAAGTCTTACTTTAATTTCATTATCCCAAATCTTTACAGATTATAATTTGGCTGAATTGTGTTGAACTAAAAGAAGCCCACTTCAAGCTTTGTTTCAAAATGAAATCCAATAGTTTGAACAAATCTTGATTACTTATAACTAACTTTTGGGAGAAACAAAACTTTCAGTTTCCTTGTGGCCATGTTTGACAAAGAGAACTGAGAGGACTCTATTGTCTAATCCTCTTTCATGAAATGTGTTGTCCAGTTTGTTTTTACCACTTAGTGTAATAGAATGAATGGATGACCTTTGTGAAAGAGTGGAAGACATGCTACCTAGGGAACAATCAGAAAAGAGATAGAACAGCCCCCAGTGGCTTAATGGTCAGAAAAAGAAACATATGAAGGACCCATCCTAATTAACCATGCTGTTAAAAGTGGCAGTGAAAAGTTTGCACCTTCAGACTTGCAAGATTATTTTAATGTAGCCTTATAATAAAATAGAATGAGCTCACCTAAATATTTCTGCCTGGTTTACCTGAGAGGACTGAGTCTTACTTAGAAATCCTTCCAAAAGTAGTTATTTATGATAATGTGGTAACCATAGCAAAATTCATTGCACTAGATGGAGTTGTTGTAATACACATTTAAAAATAAATATAGTCCTTCCTGTTTTCACTTATTCATACTTATATTCTACTGCACTTTCTGTTCAGTCTTTAAAGCATTCAGAATCAAAAATCCAGTCTCATAACTTTGGTGACATCATAATATACCAACCCAACATCTTGTCAGAAAATTGCCCCTCCTTAGCAGTGCAATAGTGCAACACAAGAGTGTCAGTCTGTGTCAGAAAGTTCCCCCCCTCAAAATAAAACACCTCTAGTCCTTTAAATGGAGGAGAGAAGAGAAGAGGAGTGAGAATGAGAATGTTGATTTCAGAGATATCTGCAAGAGAGACAAGGAGAGACAAGGCAGGGATATTTGTGCACAATATTAGGACACAAAGGGCTTTTGTTGTGACATTACAATCCATATTCCATTATTCTTGCACAGGATTTGTACGAGGTGCCTTTGACTGATTGCAGTATAAATAGAACTTTATATATGACAGTCATTAGAATTTCATAATGGCTTCTTAACTTTTGTACAATAAATCAGAAATTTCTTGTTCCCTTGTGTATCTGTTTATCTTTTCCAGTTAAGCTTCTCAAGAAGACCTCTGACCCACCCAAGCAGGAACACTGTGAGAACACATGGTCAGATTCACAATCATCTCTGTTCCTCTTCAATGACAATGGTGATCACAATGATTCTGATTATATACTTTTTTTCTTCCAATTGTGCTGCCAGGTGGCCATATCTTCAAATAAATTCTTTTCTTTTTTAAATAAATGCATATCCAAAAAGGGTAGATTAACTCAACATTATTTTCAGCAAGAGTTTTTCATAATGTGAGAAATTGTGGAAGCACAATAAGTGATTCAAAGGGAAACATTTTGTCTTATGCTGCAAATTTTGCTGTGAAGCAGGGATAGACAATTCCTAAAAACCCAAGTATACACCTCCATACTTTCAGGGCTTTGGATGAAATGTATTAGTGGGAAATCTGACTAATTATTTTAGTTCTTTCTGGAATTATTTTAATTTTGGACAAACTCAGCAGAAATGCCATTATATGTTAATCTTAATTTCAAATAGAATAACAAAGTTGGGAGGGACACAATGCACAAGTAGGAAACTATAGAGTTTGAGACAAATGGTTGTCCAATCTCTTCTTAAAAACCTCCAGTGTTGGAGCACCTAAAACTTTTGTGGGCCAGCTGTTCCACTGATTAATTGTTCTAATGGTCAGGAAATTTCTCCTTAGTTCTAGTTGGTTCTGTCCTTGGTTAGTCTCCATTTAAGCAAGGGAAACAGATTTGGAAATTGATCCTGTTTGAAAATGTGTCACCAACCTCTCCAACTGCTGAAGCAAAAGAATGAAATAGGTCAGCTGGAGAAAAGAAACATTCCTTAATTATGGGAGCAAATGCCACATGGCCAAGGGCTAGAGAGGTTCTGACAACTGTACTAACAATAAGATTTATAAGTATAAAATATTTTTTAGGAGCCCTGTTGTCCATCAGTTCAATCCACAGATGGTGGAATTGATCCTCAGTGTGTAATAGACTGCAATAGAAATGACTGGAAGTCAAGTTATATAGAGAAAAAGTATCTGCCAGATGACTGATGGCTCCCTTATAACAAAACCATAAAAACAGATAATGAGTGAGGATCATAACATGATGTACATGTAAATTTGTTAGTTAGATGGTTCTATAAGGAAGCATAGGTGAGGTATAAGGTGAGCAGATAGAAATAGATAGTTGGCTAGCTGGCTAATCCTTTTGATGTAGCAAAAGATCAAGTTGTAAATTTAAACTGGTTTAATAATAAGATTCAGTGATAATATTTTTCAAAGATTTTGATTTGGCAAAAGAAAAGAGCCTGATTTGACAACACTCCTCATGAGCTGAAAGTGTTGTTGATTTGAAATGCTCAATAGGCTAATAAGAATATTGTTTCAAAATCTGTCATGAAACTTCTTCTTCTTCTTCTTCTTCTTCTTCTTCTTCTTCTTCTTCTTCTTCTTCTTCTTCTTCTTCTTCTTCTTCTTCTTCTTCTTCTTCTTCTTCTTCTTCTTCTTCTTCTTCTTCTTCTTCTTCTTCTTCTTCTTCCTTCTCTTCTTCTTCTTCTGAAATTTCTTTTGCATTTATCCTGTCACAATTTTTTATTTCACCACAAGATGGTAGAATATGATACTGCTAAATATTTTCCTTCACTTTACAGCTTTTTTGGCTGCTCCTTTTTTTTTTTAAAGAATAGGAGGAAGTTGTTCATGATTTGAAAGGAGCTAAAGCAGTTGCCGTATACTAGAGAAAAGATTGTGTAATTAAAAGCAAAGGTTCATAATAATTAAATATATTTAAGAGAAAATACTCTACATTTTACCACATGAGCATTTCACTTTTTTTTTTTCCCCTGAGAAACATCAAAACAATTTATTTTCCACAAGGTCAAATGAAAACTGATTAAAATTTTGGAAGAAATTTTCAGCCCTCCCTTATAACTTTTTATTTAATTGAGATTTTGTGTACGCAAATGGTCTACTGTATTCTAATGGAACTTGTAGTCCAGTATAATCATACATGATTCAGATTTGGTTAACTCTTACACCAAGTTGACCCAGTGTTACATAACAAACTAGATAAATCTGTTCATCAAACCAGCAAATTATTTTGACAATGTGGCTGCCTCAGTGTTCAGTCACAAGGGGGGGTGGGGAGAGAGATGAGGTCTTCACTCAGTAATAAATCTAAACTCAGATTTCACTTTCAAAAGATCAGTTTCTAATACTAAAGCAAAGATTTTAGTTTTACAAAAGAACATTAAACACCTGGATATACTTCTCTGGCTTCTGATGTGTAAGCTAAACGAATTGATCTATGCTTATGCAGATCTTTTCTGAGCTGCTACTTATCTTTTCTGGGATACTCAGGCACAAAAGGAAAATCACATTAAAAATGTCATGGGCATGCCAATAGAACTAGCCTCTGTAGAGCAAGCAAAATAAGAAGTTCTTACATCATTTGTAAGAATTTCTCAAATGAGTACCTCACACAGAATTTCTATCCTTACATTTTATTTTTATTTATTTATATTTGGTTTGGTTTGTCAATTGCTTATAAGATAATAGGTATAAGTAAAAACATAGTTATGAATACATGGATACATATAAGAAAAATAAAAGAAACAATAGGACAGGGACAGGAGGCACGTTGGTGCGCTTATGCACGCCCCCTAAGAAGCAGCAGATAGAGGCATGTAATTAATATAGTCTAAGAAGAATAAGGTAAAGATTCCCCCCCCCCCCCCCCCAATATCTAGTGACCGCATTCACATGTACATATAGTTTTCTTAGTAACTTCCAAATATGGAAGCTAGTTGCCATTGCTTTCTTCCTGGATTTTTTTTTTTTTTTTTTGTTCTCTTTTTGATGGAGGACTTCTGGGTCTAGGCTACCATCTGAATTCCCCACCATCCTGTCAGAGCTGAAGAAGCTTCGTGGATGAGAAGCAAAATGTCTTCAAAAGAGAAAAAAGCCCAGTTGCCTCTTGAAAAATCACCTTGAGGACAATCATGACCTGGATGACTGAGAATGTCTACAGACTTCTACCGTCTAAAGATTTATTGATAGTTTCTCCAGTGCATAGGACATAGAGTCATAGCAACAGCAATATCACTGATATACAGCTTCACAGCCCTCTCTAAGTGGTTTACAGCACACATTGCTCACAACAATCTGGGTCCTCATAGGGTTAGAAGAGACCTCAGATGACTTCTAGTCAGTGGTGAGATTCAAATTCTTTTACTCCCCAGTTCTGTGGGCGTGGGTTGGTGGGTGTGGCAGGGGGAGGATACTGTAAAATCTCCAGTCAAAGGTGATGTTTGCTGGTTCTCTGAACTACTCAAAATTTCCACTACTGGTTCTCCAGAACTGATCAGAACCTGCTGAATACTACCTCTGCTTCGAGCCCAACCAGGTCAGGTCTAGTACTAACAGGTCTGACTTTGTTTAGCTGTTTGAGGTTAGTCAACTCGGTGCTGTCATCTGCTCGCTGTTATTTTTGAATAACAAACTTAGAAGAAACCTGTATTAATAATGCATTTTGAAATAAGTGTCTTATGTTCTTATCTAATATTTTTCAACTGTTGCAAATAAATTCATTTTTATTATCAGAGGCATATGCTTCCTCATATAATCATTGGGGGTACACATGCACTTTATTTCACTGAAAGACAGCCCCTAAAAGACGCTAAGCAGTAGATTGAGGGAAAGTTATTTTGATTAGATTATAGACAAAAAGCAAATTTCTGAAGAAAGATGTAATTACTATACATGTGATTGATAGGAAAGCTGTGATGTGAGCTATCTTACTCTACTCCACCTCCACCTCCACCTTCCCATTCCTCCCACTTCACTCCTCCTTCCCCTCCTGGTAATTCAATGTAAAAATTGATCAGTGTCATTCTGAGGCTTATGATGAATGCTCATTTAAAGATAGTCTGCAAGGAAGCATAACTTGAAATGTACTAAGAAAGGCATATTTTATAACAATTATCCATATCATTTCAAATAATGACTTTTGAGATCAGATCTTTTAAGTTAGAATTGCAAAAATCAACCAAAACTATGGAGGAAAAAAGAAAAAAAAGTAAGTGGTTTTGCTCACTAGGATTTCAAGCAAGATCTATTTACTTCTTTCAAAACCAAAAGGGAAATTAGCAAGAAATGGAAAAATGAAAAAGTAACTAAGTTATATTGTTATAGTTTACTAATGCCAAAAATAAATGCAGTCTTGCTTAAATTGGCCAGACCACTAGATTAAAATGAAAAACAAAAACTACTTTGTTTTCCAAGAGTTCTGCTGATAAGATGTAATGTTGGGAATGATCTTGAAAGACAAGGGGAAGAGATGCTACCTAGAGTAGATTAGATAAGAGAGGCTGGTAGCAGCAGTAGCATAACAGGCAGAGAAAGAAACTCAGAAAGGAACTTTCCTAACTTTTCACTTGGTAAAAAAAAATAGCAGAAGATTTCAGACTTTTAGACTAGATTGTAGTCTTTATTGCAGCCTTCAATAAAGGAGCTCATCTGGTCATTTTTCATGTCCAATCTAAGGCTGACAAAACTTTACTGATTGCAAGCCACGATGAAGTTCTTGCAAGAATTTGAGATTCACTGGTCAAGAGGCTTAGCTTCAATTGAGTCCATTAGGTGTCACCTCTGAAGCTGACCTGACCAGAGCCATTTTGGAGCTTCAGCATTGTCACAGTAGAGTTGAGGGATTGAGAAAAGGGAATAGAGATAGCTGGGGTTTGTAGCCAAAATAAAATACTTTCTCTTGGGAATCAAGGTTATTCTCACATTTGATCAGAGGAGGAGTGATGTTACCAGGCAACTGGATGATTGGACTATGTGATTGATTGTTTAGGGAAGGGAGAAAACTTTTGCTTTTAATTTGGTGACAATGGTGGGAACCCTCAGTCGGCTTTCACCAATATGATATATCCAATAGAACTATTCTTTGAGGAATTTACTGGCTTCAGGATTTTCTTTGCTTTGGGATTATTACTTGAAACCCTGATACCTGAACTACATTATCATCTCCTCCTCCTCCTCCTCCTCTTCCTCCTTGTCAAATACAGTTTGAAATCTTGTGGCATTGATATACCGTGTTTCTCATATAATAAGTCCGAGTCTTATTTTTTTTTGAGCCCTGAAAAAATAGCTAGGCCGTCTTTTCGGGGGTGACTTAATTTCCCCCCCCCTTGCATCTTCAGGAGGGTGGGCAGCGATGGCTTGGATGTTGACCTCGGTGTTGGTGGTGCACTTCTTATCGGGGTCAATGCAGGCTGCACCATATCCGGGTGTGTAACAAAAGTGCTTCCTAACGGCAAGCCCCCCCACCATTTCCCCACCATTTCACATGTTTTAATATAGGCCTTAATTTGGGGGGAGGGGCTTAATTTCATTTCATGCCTATAAAACATGCTGGGACTTCCTATTGGGGGAGGCCGTATTATTGGAGAAACAGGGTATTACTAAAGATGTTTTTTTCTACAAAATGCCAGAATCGAAGGAAAAAAGTGGATGGTGGAGGGGAGTAGAAAATATGGATTCCCTCCACAACTTTTATGTTTTAGTTTTGTTTATAAAGGTTTGTTGTTTTCTAAATGTAATGCCTATTTGGATTACTGTACAAAAATAGTCATTAAAACTCATATAACAATGTCATGATTTTTAAAATCCCTCAAAAGCCGAACAGACGTTTGCTTCACTATATGCAGATCATGAAAAAAGCATAATTACTGTCAGTCTAAGAGTAGGTTGAATAAAAATAATGCCCCCATTGAAAATTTTAAGTGCATAGGAATAGGAAATCTTGCAGATAATTTGATCAAACCATGTAAGGCTTTGCACATCATGATCAGTGTTGGGATTCAATTTTTATTACTACTGGTTATGTGGGCGTGGCTTGGTGGGCATGGCAGTGGAAGGATACTGTAAAATCTCCAGTCAGAGGTGGTATTTGCTGGCTCTTTGAACTACTCTACTCATCAGAACCTGCTGAACACCACCTCTGATCATGATGTATCCAAAGATTGCTTCTTAAACAAGTGGCAAACCAAAGTCCAAAAAGTGGCAAGGAGAGGCGGGGGGAATGATGCAACAAACTCACTCAGATAGATGTTATCAGATTATGTTGGACACCATGACATGTGTATCAAGCTATACAATCATTGTATCAATTATCCAGAATACTTTAATATTCCATTGTAGAAGGTGACCAGACTGAGTCAAATGCGTCCTTTTTGTCCACAACAGATCTAATTCTAGCCCATCTTGAATTCCATTGATTCTTATCTGCAATTAGTTTTGCAATTTACTTTGACCATTAGTAGTTCAGATTCTTGTAAAGAACAGAAGTTTGCAATAAACCCTTGTATTCATTTGAACTGGCCTGGAATTCTGATTTTGCCACATTTGACATCCATGCCTCAAACAAGTCAGCACTATGGCAGTTGGTCAAGTTCAATAAATCAACTTCCATGCTCTCCTTAAATCCAACTGGGTCCATCAAGGCTGTAGTGATTAATGTGTGTGTGTGTGGGGGGGCTATGTGAGGATGCTTTTTGTAGATTTTAGTTCTGCGTTTAATACAATTCTTCCACATAGACTAGTGTCTAAACTTCTGGACCTTGGCCTTTCTTATTTAATCTGCCTTTGGATTATAGATTTCTTGTCTGGCTACTCACAAAGGGCCGGATTAGGTAATCATATCTCTTTAGCCCTTATTCTTAACACTGGTACACCACAGAGTTGCATGATGAGTTCCTTACTCTATACTCTTTATGTGCATGACTGCATTCCCACTCAAGCTAGTAATACTATTGCTAAATTTGCAGGTGATACAAGAGTGGTGGGGCTTATCTCCGGGGGAGGGAGGGATGACTCTGTCTATCGAGATGCGGCGGACCGGTTGCTTTCGTGGTATGGAGACAATAACTTGGTCCTCAACACCAATAAGACCAAGGAGCTTATAGTTGACTATAGAAGATTATAGATCAGACATCCAGCCCTTGCTTATCAATGGAGACTGAGTGAAGCAAGTGGCCAGTTTTAAGTTTCTTGGTGTTATCATAAAAGAGGACCTGCCCTGGGGCACTCACATTGCAGCATTGGTCAAAAGGGCCCAGCGGAGTTTATATTACCTGTGATTTCTCAAAAAAAAAAAAAAAAACTGGAAAAAAAACTGAATGAAAAACTGCTGGTGACCTTCTACCGCTGCACCATAGAGAGTATTTTAACTTATTGCACCTCTGTATTGGTAAACCTCTGTTTACCAATTGCACAATGGCAGATAGGAAGGCACTCCAGAGGCTTAATGTCATTGCTCTGAAGATCATTGGTTGCCTTCTCCCCTCTTTGGAAGAGCTTTATAGCTCCCACTGCCTTAAGAAAGTTCAAAACATTCTCAAAGATCCATCTTATCTTGGGAACCCTTTTTTTTGAACTATTACCATCTGGCAGATGGTACAGAATAATAAAAACAAGGACAAATAGGCTGAAAAACAGCTTCTATCCCAGAGCAGTAGCTCTTTTGAATTCTGCTGTATAGTGCAGTATTGGTGTGGTGTCAGGGGTTTTCGGTTCAATGTGTGCAGGATGTGTGTTTGTATTTATTTTCATGGTCATGGTCATGTTGTGCAGTGGTGTTTGATTTTGTTGTACAAGGTGAGATGACAATAAAGTAAACTAAACTAAACTAAAGCTAATGTTTATACTACAATTTGTTATTCCTACTTATATGCTTGAATTATTGCTAATCAACCTTGTTGCTATCCCATTCCTACAAAGAAAGGAGAACATGTATATGCTACTAAACAAAGCTTCATAAAAGCTATGTTCTGTTATGCTTACATAAAGTGAATCTAGTGTCCCTGCTTCATATTGTTAGTGATGCCCTTTACTTGAGAGAAATATCAAAGGGGTCTCAATCAAGCAGGTCACCTTGCTTATTAAGTAACAGTATGCCACCAGCATTGCTTTTTAGGCTGTGGGCCTTCATAAATGCCCCATGATGCTAATTCCAAGTGCTAATCCCATTCAGTTAAAAAGTTATTTAATTATAGCAAGTAATTTGGGAGTAGACAAGACTGTCTTCTATGCTGGGACCCTTTGACACTGCTGAGATTGCTTTTTTCCAATCAGCTGGAAGCAGATTTACAACAGCAGCTCCATATGGCTCTTGATAACATGGACATAGAATTACCACCATTTCATTATAAAAGAAACAAGAAACTGGTCAGAACCATAACTAATTAAGGGACAAATAAGTGGCAATTCATCAAATATTGCCCAGCAATGCTGAATAGGAAGTAATGAAAGAATAGAAACTTTAAGGAAGATGGGTTTATTTTTTTTAATTAAAGTCTTAAAAAGCTTCAATAGTACCTACTGTGAGTGAGCAGCAATTTTATTGTAACACACAAAAATGCAGTGACTCAAATGAGAGCACAATAGCAAAATCTGTAGAAGAGTCTGCTTTTCAATGACCCAATCCACAGTCTTTTGATTGATGGTTATGAATGAAAGTAATGAAAATAAGCAAATCTGGAAAAAAACACAAGCAAATCTGGAAAAAAAGAAACCAAGTAGTATGGATGAAAACTTTATCTCATCAGATTACAAAGCACAATGTGACAAAAGGAACTAAAAATCGTAAATGATGTGTTAGTCTAGGTCACTCTGCTAGTATATAAGTTTCTCTCCTTCCCTCCTTCTTTGGTCTTATGGTAGGTCAGTCAGATTTAACTCAGAGAAGAGGCTACAACTGACAGATGGAGAGATAGACAGACAGATGATAAAGATAAACTTGTTTCTGATAACCTGACTGGTAAGTTACAATGGCCCCACCCCCCAAACTACTTATGACTCAATTTTGAAGTTACAGCAGATGTACCTGCCTGTGGTAACATGATCACGTTTTGAGTACTGGACAAACAGCTTGCTTTTACAGTCATTTACAGCAGAGGTTGTATTCAGCAGGTTCTGACCAGTTCAGGAGAACTGATAATGGAATTTTTGAATAGTTCGGAGAACCGGCAAATACCACCACTGACTGACCCTGACCCTATCTATTCTCTGCCTCCCAAGTCCCAGCTGATTGGCTGGATCTTCTTTTGTTGAACAGGAGAACGGAGATGGAAAGCAGGTTAGTGGGGTAGGGGGGAAATGGGATTTTGCAGTAATCTTCCCCCAAGAGTGGGGTGGGAACGGAAATTTTACAGTATCTTTCCCCTGCCAAGTCCACAAAGCCACGCTGTCAAAGCCATGTCACACCCACAAAGCCACATCCACAAAGTTATGCCCACAGAACAAGTAGTAAAAAAATTTGAATCCCACCACTGATTTATAGCATCCTATAATCAGATGACTACACTTTATTGCATTTTTGCAAGAAACCAGTGTCTACTTCAAGTTTATGGGGAAAAAATCCATTTGCTAAAATGGGTTTGCTGCATTTCCTTAATGACTGGTGCAAAAAAAGCTTGTAAAATTATTATGGTTACATGGTGCCCCACTTAACGAACAGCACAATTTAGGATTGTAATCCTGAGTTTAATTATGATTCGAAAATTACCTGCACTTAGCTACACATCCTGTATCTCTATAAAACACTTTCCATCTAGATCCACATTGATAAAGTACACATAATTAAATTTAATCATAATTAAATTTAATTGGGTAAAGGATTTAAATCCAGGTTCAGAGGATTCTTGATTTTTCAAAAATTATGGTAAGACTGGTCAAAATGCAAGATGGCCCCTGGCATTGGAGCTCTCTGGCAAGCTATGTCAGTCTAGCTTCCTCTCTGTTAACTTTTGGCCAGCAAGCAATATAATTTGGGTGTAGACTGTTACTTTCACTAAATTTTATTTATTTTTTGTAGTAAGGATTGATTTTATTGTCTATTGCATCGGTATGTTCCAACATATTGCACCAAAGGTTAATTTGTTACATATTTTATAAAGTTTACAGGAATGTGTCAATTCATGTAGAAAGACAGGATCTACTTTTTTCCCCTGTCATGCCCACAAAGCCACACCCACCAAGCCATGCCATGCCCACCAAGACATGCCCATAGAAGGGATAATAATTTTTTTTGGATCTGACCACTGACTGGAACTCAAAGCCTCCTGTTTTTTAGCCTGATACCTGGATCACTAAACCAAACTGGTTCTTTCCAGGCTAGCCTTTTGAGAATATAACAACTAAACATCTTGCTCTATAAAAATTATACTTCCAACATTTATTTAGGCAAACTTCTGTTTAGATTAGCTTCTAAATTGTGATCTCCGCTTTAACGGTTGAAATGGGATGCTACTGGAATGGTCTGGGAACTTCAATTAATTCAAAGCCATACATCTGAAATGCTACCAGGACTGGTAGTCTCATTGTGATACTGTTTTGCCATCTGCACTACCTGCCAAATTAGCTCCAGACTCAATTTAATCTAAACAGCTTGAGGCCAGGTTATTGAAAGAACATCACCACATAAGCCTCTAACATTTTTATTTAAAGCTTTACCCTGTTCCAGGTAACTCAATCCAGTAATAAGCTTATGGAAGTAGGATGTTAGGATAATATAGCATTTTTTTTCCCTAATAGGAAGTACCTATTAGTGAAAAAAATGCCATATTATCCTAACATCATATTCTACTTATTGTTATTGCTGATGCTATGAAATTTGATTTTGAATTTTTATTTTGTTTTATTTTGTCTCTTGTTTTTTTTAATAAATTTATTTTATATATCTTTTATTTTGTTTGATATTGTTTGGGAGTTTTATTAATATAACTTATTTTTATGTTACTTTTATATGTTTTAATTAAGGATATACCACTTTGGGAACTATAGTTCTTTAGCAGTGTCAAAAGATGATAAAGTGGGAGAAGAATATTGATTTTTTTAAAAAAGGACTCTCTGTATTTTGTCTGCTGGAAATAAGACTTTAGGATAACAGTTGTTCATAAAACCCATAAGAACTACCAAATTGTCTAAAGCTGGAATTTCTGTATGTGGCTGTGATTACTTCATATTAGAGGTAGCTTTCTAGTCAAATGTACAATAAAATGGATCAAAGTCTCTCCAAACTCTAGTCTTATCTCTTGAATCTTAGATAGCCCATGGAGAGCAAAATTTTAATTCCTCATATCAGACGTTTTGTGAAAAAATGTCATATTTGATAGAATACCAGCACCCCACCCATTTCAAGATAAAACGATTTTACACTACTTTAATGAAATAGCTCTTCTTTTTCATGAACTCTGAATATATCTCATTAACAGTGTTGCAAATTATCATAATAACTTATGGTGACACACCAATTTGTTCTCATTTGTGAATAAGTCCTTTGACAAGCTTAATGAGATATTATTAGAAATTCCAGGCCTCATCATTAGAATAAGTTTCTGAAATAAATGTCCAAAGGGAAATTATTTTGAGCCCAATCTTTGAAAAAGATGTGTAAATATATATTCCTTCAAAGCCATATTAGCTATATAATATCTTCAGAAAGTAGGTTTCCACAGGAGTAGTGCAGTGACAGTGGTTAACGTGCTGGGTTTGTTGGTGGAAAGCCAGCAGCCCATGTTCAAAACCTAAGTGCCACATGACATGGTGAGTTCCAATCCTTGTCCCCCTGCTCCTGCCCACCTAGCAGTTCAAAATAATGCAATGCAAATAGATAAATAGGTACCACTTCAGTGGGAAAGTAACAGTGCTCCATGATGTCAAGCTAGCCACATGACTGGTAAATATCTTAAGACAGCTCAAAGGCCTTGAAACGGAAAAGAGCACCAGCCCTAAGGCCGATTATAGCTAACTGGGTAAAATCCACAGGGACTCCTTTACTTTATGGTTTCCACATTTCTTATCATCTAGGTAAATATTCCAAAGTTGGAGAAAAAAAGAATTAAATGTCTAATTCAATATATCTGTGAACATCAAGTATATTAAATATGGAGAAAGTTTTTATTTGTTAATAGTCATGTTGTACTGGTACTAGATAACATATATGTCTTCTTAAGTTTTTGCGGGTATTTATATGTACGGTATTCAGCTTTGTTCAGGTATTTTCCACTGTCATTATAGTTGTGCCCAATCCCACCACCATCCAGCACAGATAAACTCCGTGGCCAAAACACTAATTGCTAGAACCAAACGCCTGGCAGACAAGACACACATAAAGACTGAACTATGCACCCTGACTAAAGTACTGACAGCCAACGGCTTCCACAAAAGCAAAATCACAGGCCTGATCCACAAAAACACACTGAGACATAATGGAGACCTAGAAGATGAACAGACCTATGGAACTGCCTTCAAAACAGACAGTAATATAGCAGCCATCCTAAGAAACCCCAAAGATAAAATTGACCTGGAAAACCAAGGCATATATGAAATCCCCTGAGCATCATGCCCTGCCACATACATTGGACAGACCAATAGAAGAATAAGTACCCACCTGGATGAACACAAAAATGCAGTAAAAAAGCTGGAACGTACTTCCTCACTAGTCCAACACATGAAAGCCACAGGTCATAGCATCGACTTCAATGGCACCAAAACCCTAGCCACTATAGAAAACCCCAGCTACAGAATTATCAAAGAAGCCAGAGAGATTGAAAAAAGACCCGAAAGCATGAATAGAAGAGATGACTTCACCAGACTTATCCAGACAATTATCTGGAAGCCTGTACTCACAAACAAAAAAATCTCCACACCACAAGCCAAACAAACACCTGGGCACAAACAGACCCCCTTGATACCTTCAGCTCAAATGCACCCCAACCCAGATGAAACCTAGCTTCCCAATAAATGATAGCCAACCATTTGCCCAAAGCCAAGCCACACTAAAAGCCTCCAATACAGGAAACACAATGTTGCCAGCCAATCAAACAACAACAACAATCAAGCAGAACACAGCAAACTCCAAGACCAATAAACACAGACCAAGACTCCCAACCAATCAGGATGAAGAAAAAACCATTCTGGCACAGCAATAGGCTAGCCCCAAATTTAAAACTGAAACGGATGTGAAAGTCTGACTCACAGATGAACACAATACAGAAGCCTGATGATGGCAGATGAAATTCTGCCGAAACGTTGCTACAACTTTAAAAACACAACTATAATGACATGGGAAAATACCTGAACAAAGCTGAATACCATACATGTAAGTACCTGTGAAAACTTATATATATGAGATTTAAGAACAAAATCTTGAAAGCCCATCAGAGTTTCCATCTGCACATTCTCTCTAATTCTTATTGCAGACAGGATCATGGTAAGATTATCTTGACTTTCTTTCCCACTCCACTTTCTCCCCCCCTTTTTTTTTTGGTACAGTTTCTTCAATTCCTTCTTCAAGGCTATTTCCATACTTCAGTTCATTTTGATCCACCTCAAAGACTAGGAAATCGGCTCCTCGGGTATTTAGAATTACACTTTATTGAGATTGGCTACAATAATCTTGCTAGTCTGATTGTATGAATCTTATCGCTTTTTAATATCCAGTGAATCAGGGAGATTTCTGTATGAGCCATTTCTAAATACTACATTTCCCCTAGAGTTTAAAGAATGTTTCACTCCCCTATGCTCAGGTAATGGTTCCTGCATATTTCCATCAAAATCATTCTTCTTACATCCTATCAGAAAATGCACACTGCAATTAATGCAAGCTAAGATTAAATAAACAAATAACAAAATATAAATCCTGAATTCCCAGTTTTCTTGTAACACATGTTCAGAGATTAATTGGTGGTTGTCTTTCTTGCTAGGAAATACTGAGAGAGACGGGATAGAATATCAAGTAATCCATCATTCCTTCATTGAAATTATTTCACATTAAATTGTATGGGAGCAGCAACACTGCCTAGTTTTGCTATTAAGATGTGACGAAGATGAGAGAACTAACTAACTAAATAAATCATAGCTTCCCCCACTCAAGAAACAGAGGAAAACACATTAATGTGTTCATATGGAAGAATCCTATCAGAAAATGTCTGTGGAGATTCTCAGTCATTAAGGTCATAGTTATCTGCCAGAACGACTTCTTGGATGAGAAGCAAATTTTCTTCTTCTTCTTCCTCAAGGGGAAAAAAAAAATAGTCCAGTTGCCTTTTGAAGAAGCATCTTTGAAGTCCTATGATATAGGGATTGGGATTGCTGTATGTTGCGCAGAGTCACTTTCTGTGAGATGGAAGGTGATAAATTTGATTAGTAAATTTTAAAAAACCAAATAAATCTAGAAAAAAGATTAAAATGTGAACATCACACTGATGGCAAATACTTATTGTCATGACCATGTTTTTTTTTTTTCCTTTCCCAGTTGTAACATATGTTGTGAAAGCTAGAGCATCAGAAAAGCTTAGAAAACAAAAACAATGTCTTTAAAATTGTTGTGGAAGAAAACTGTTGAGAATTCCTTTGCCTACTATGACAAATCATTTAGTGCTAGCTGATATAAAACTAGCCTGTTCTCTAGATGTGAAGCTAATGCTTACATATTTTGAACGCATAATGCAAAAATTAGAATCATTGGAGAAGACACTGGTGCTTGGAAAAACTGAAGGCAGTTTTTGAGATCAACACTTAATAGATTTTATCATTGATGGTGGAACAAGTACAAACTTATGAGAACTCATAAAAACAGTTCCAGTTTTGATATAAAAAAATGTGTACATGGGTTTACAAAGAGTCAGAAGCAGCTAAACAATTAAACAACATTTGAGAAAAATCACCTCCATTAAAAAATGTCTGAGGCACAAGGAAAGAAAAGGATAAATAAGGTTTATTAAGAAAGTTACAGGTTAAAATGGTAAATGCATTGTATCTACAGTATACAGTATGTGTGCTTTGTACCAACCTGTTAATGGATCTGTAAAAGTCAGTAGTACTGTTAACAGATGGAATTCCTCTTAGTGATGAATCTGTCTGCTTTGGGTCTGCCTTCTGTTCTGTCCCTGCTTGAATCAAGGCATTAAAACTGTGCAGGGATCTGGATTTGAATGATGAAATATGACTTGGAGCATGTTGGTTCATACAGCACTGTGAGAACCACCTTCTACTAAAAATGTGTCTTTCCTGGAAACACATGCCAGAAAACAACCATATAAATCCAGAAAATGCTTTAACACATTTGTAACAACCAGGAGTGGGCTGCTGGGGGTTTGCAGGGGTTCAGGAGAGCCCCTAGGTAAGATTCTGTGCAGTTTGGAGAACCCCAAATCCCAGTCCTGGCTGGCCCCACTCACCCCATTACGCCCCTCCCAGGAGTCCCCACACGCCCCATTTTGGATGCAGGTAACTGCAGGGCATACACGGAGGCTTGAGGAGGGCGAAAAATGGGCCTCCTGGAAGCTTCAAGAGAGCTTCCAGAGCCTGAGAAGGTCATTTTTACCTTCCTGGACGCTTGAGAAAAGCCTCTGGAGCCCCGGGAGGGAAAAAAAACACCCTCCTGCCATGGTGCAGGAGGCCAACTGGGCAGAGAACCCTTTGCTAAAAGTTTTAAAGTCCACAACTGCTACATAAAGTCTGCAACACAGACTTCAAATCATCTTTTACCATAAAAATCTGGATATCTCTAGTGATGTTGAATTTCATAACATAATTTAGTGCATGTTCACTCCACTGCATTAATAATGTGCCACCTATCTTGGTCATAATGGTGTTTACCTATTTTCTGTCCAGTATTAACAATAACTCTACAGGGATTTAAACTGCATGACAAATGCTCATTGATGCTTTCGCTGTCAAGTATGAAAAAAACAACAACAACTATCCATAGATTTGGAGACCTTTAGGGCCTGAATCTGCTTGATTTATTCATAATTACTCTAATCCATGCTGAGTTCTTTCAATAGGCATGCTTTAACTTGAGTGAAATTCAAAGCACCAAGCTTCCTTTCATGTTTTCAATAATTAAGAAAAGTAAAGGCCAATTCCTCTTATACCCTACTACTGTATATGTGAATGTACATTGTATTTGTTTCAATTTAGCCATTATAATATTGTGTCTTTCTTTTGCTTATACTTACTCACTGGTATTTCATTTATTAGATACTCTAATCCTGGCAGAAGCATTTTAGCAATTTGGCATGTATGTTCCTCTTGGCTTCTAGGTGCTATCTAAGAAAGGATTTTTTGAAATGACCATCAGATCATTAGTATTTCATATATTATTATTAACACACTCTGATGCAAAGTTCTACTCCCCCTCCCCACCTGAAAAGAAATCACGGCAGCAAGCAGCTTTACTACAGAACAGTTGAGCTAAGCCACGCCCAAGCTCCTTGCTGTCTCCTTTTTTTTAAAAAAAATACATTTTTATTGTTTACAACTACAAATACAAAACACAGTGTAGCCATTTTGTCAGTACTTTGCCATAAATAACAAAGGTGTAGTCAAACCCATTAACATTTGTATTATTAGTACAATATTCATGTTCTGTCCTTAATTTACATACTCGAAATCCCCGCGCTTTGATTGGCTAAAGCGCGGGGATTTCTGATTGGCCAGGCGAGCCGCGCCGATTGGCCCGTTTTAGGTCTCCCGCGATTGGCTCACTCCAAGAGCGGGAGATTTGAATCGCTGCCATTGGCCACGGCCGCCGCAGTGAAAAGGATAAAAGCCGCGGGCTTTTTCCTTTTTGCTGGTTCGGTTCACAACTGTTAAATAAAGAGCTTAAAACGTAGTCACCGACTCCTGGCGTCTTTTTGCGGACACGACTCTGGCGACGAGGATGGGATCCCGACCCTGAACCGAACCCCGTGTCCAACAAGAGCCAGTTTCAGCACCGAAATGGCGAAAATAGCACCGCCCGCCCCCTTCAACCCCGCCACCGAGGACTGGGAATCGTTCTCAGACCGTTTCCGCATGTACCTCGAGTGCACCGGAATGAAGGACGCCCCGGGCCCACTAAAACGCGCCGTTTTCCTCACCCATTGCGGAACCGAAGTCTTCCAGATGGCCAAAGCATTGGCCAAGCCGGCCGACGCAACCGCCATGGACTGGGATGTCCTCGAACCTATCCTGCGGCGCCATTACGCCCCCGAGGTCCCCATCCTGATCCGGAGCAACGAATTTTACCGGCGGGACCAGAAACCGGGCGAAAAACTGAGCGATTTCGTCGCCGAGCTGCGGCGCCTAGGAGGACTCTGCGAATTTGAAGGTCTGAACAGCCTCCTAAGAGACCGATTCGTACTCGGCCTATGGGACCCTGCACTCCAGAGCCGGCTTATGGCTAAGGGCGACATCAGCCTAGCAGACGCCCTCACCGCAGCCGCACCCGCAGAAGCAACCCGCACTTCCGCTGACAGCATGCGAAAATCAGACGCGAAGGGCGGAAACAACAACCCGGCAAGGTCGGCCGACCCAAAAAATGAATCAACCGCACACTACGGAGAATTCCAGTCTGCATCCAGCACGTCAGAAGACGAGGAGGACATACATCGTGTGCAGACGGGGCACGGCGACCAACGGAACCAAAGAGGTCGTAGGTCGAGGACCAACTGTGCCGGTTGCGGCGGCGACCACCCCAGATCAGAATGCCGATTTTTTGACTCTATCTGTCGGCATTGTGAAAAAAGGGGACACATCGCTCGCGTTTGCCGCCAAAAGAAGACTCGCAGTCCACCCAGATGGGACCAACACGATCGTAAAAAGGAAAGCCCCCCGCCCAGGACCAGAGATCGCCATTCGGACGGCCGGTGGGACCGAATCCAGCGACCCTCAAGAGGCGGCGACAGTCGGCGCAAGGAAGAAACCCACCAGACGGTAACCATCGGCCACGCCATCTCTGACGGCGCCAGAAAGGTACACGTAGAAGTCCATATTGAGGGCCAACCATGCAAGATGGAGGTGGACTCCGGGTCCTAGCTCTCCATGATTGCATGGCACGAGATAAAACGATTAGTGCCCACCCTCCGTAAAAGGAACATAAATGCCCAAAGACTTATTATAAAAGACTACCAGGGAAACCGCGTCCCGGTAGTGGGCACCAGGAACTTTAATGTGACTTATAAGGGCCGCACCGAACAACTCCCACTCACAATCGTCGATCGCGACCGCCCAAGCCTGCTGGGCCTTCAATGGTTCGCCCCGCTCGATATCGCGCTAACAGGAGTCAACCACGTCGCCGACGATGGCTGGGAACAGCGGCTAGCCCAGGAGTTCCGGGAGGTCTTCGACGGAAGCCTGGGCAAGTACCAGGGGCCCCTTATCTCATTTGACCTAGACCCTAGGGTTCCCCCCAAGCGACTTAAACCTAGGCGGGTGCCATTCGCCCTAAAACCTAAGATCGACGAGCAGATTGACAAGCTCGTCGAACAGGGGGTGTTGCAGCCGATAGACCATGCCAGATGGGAGACCCCTATAGTGACCCCGGTCAAGCCAGACGGATCCGTGAGAATTTGTGGGGACTATAAGGCCACCCTAAATGGCGCATTGCAACAAAGCGCCTACCCCGTCCCAATCGTGCAACACCTACTGCACTCACTGGGAGGGGGCAGGGTCTTTGCCAAGCTCGATCTCGCCCAGGCATACCAACAGTTGCCGGTCGACGAAAAAACAGCGGAAGCCCAGACCATCGTTACCCATCGGGGGGCCTTCAAGTGCAACCGACTCCAGTTCGGAGTCAGCGTGGCACCAGGCATCTTTCAGAGCCTGATGGAACGTTTGCTGCAGGGCATCAAGGGGGTGGTGCCCTATTTCGATGACGTATTAGTGGCGGCGCCAAACGAAGCCGAATTAGAAAACCGACTCAGAGAGGTCTTAACAAAATTTAAAGTAACGGGACTTAAAGTAAAACGGGAAAAATGCCAACTGTGCACGGAGCGAGTGGAATTCTTGGGCTACCTTCTAGACCGGCATGGCATTCACCCTACAATTAAAAAAGTGAAAGCTATCAAAGAGGCCCCCACCCCTAGGTCTAAGACTGAATTACAGGCTTTCTTGGGGTTGCTGAACTTTTATAATGTCTTCCTACCCCAAAAGGCAACGGCAGCGGAGCCTTTGCATAGGCTCCTGGATAAAGCGGCAACCTGGACTTGGGGAAGACGGGAGCAAGCCGCCTTCCAAAAAACTAAAGACCTCCTCACCTCCGACGCCGTCCTGATCCAATTCAGCGAAACCTTGCCCCTGGCCGTCACTTGCGACACATCACCTTTCGGCGTCGGCGCTGTCCTCAGCCATACCCTCCCGGACAAAAGAGAAGCACCCATCGCGTTCTTTTCCAGGACTCTAACCAAACCAGAGCGGAACTATAGCCAGCTGGACAAAGAAGCCTTGGCTATAGTTGCCGCCGTTAAGCGGTTCCACGAATACCTTTACGGCCGCCCTTTTATCATTGTGACAGACCATAAGCCGTTGCTGGGCATCCTTGCAGGAAATCGAGCCACCCCGAACATTTTGTCGCCCCGGATGACAAGGTGGTCCGAGTTCCTGGCAGCCTACAGCTACGAACTGATACACAAGCCGGGTAAGAAAATTTCGCACGCGGACGCTTTAAGCCGCTCGCCTTTACCAGACTCTGATCCTGACCCAGCACCAACGACAAACACCCTTAACATCGAAAACCTGCCCAACCTACCCATTACCGCGTTAGACATTGCCCGAGAAACTATTAGAGACAGGCGTCTGGCACGGATTTTACATTGGGTGGAAAAAGGTTGGCCTGAAAGGGACAATGACGAATCCGTTAAGACATTCAGAAACCGCCAGACCGAACTCTCGCTACTGAAGGGATGTATCTTATGGGGTGACAGGGTGGTCATCCCGGACAGGCTGCAAGGGAAGGTTTTAGAGATGTTGCATGAGGGGCATCCTGGCATCGTCAGAACTAAAGCCCTGGCCAGGAGTTACGGTTGGTGGCCAGGGATGGACAAGCAGATAGAAGCATGGGTAGCTAGGTGCCAACCATGCCAGGAGACCAGACCCAGCCCACCCGCAGCACCCATCCTGGAGTGGGAAACACCAAGGGGGCCCTGGTCCAGAATCCATTTAGACTTTGCCGGTCCCACGAATGGGCATACCTTTCTAATAACAGTTGACGCTTACTCCAACTGGTTGGAGGTAAGCGACATGAAATCTACTACCACGGAGGCCGTAATCAAAGAACTTTGCAAACTCTTTGCAACACACGGCCTCCCAGACGTCGTCGTCTCCGACAACGGGCCCCAGTTTACTTCCCTCGACTTCGAGAGATTTCTGGCGGAGAGGGGCATCCGCCACGCATTAACAGCACCGGCGCATCCGGCGGCGAACGGTAGGGTGGAACGGATGGTACAATTTACCAAAAAAACCATCCGGAAAATGGACCACGGGGAGATCAACGACAAAATCAATAAACTCCTCTTTATACAACATATCACCCCGAACACCACTACCAACAAAAGCCCAGCCGAGTTACTAATGGGAAGGAAGCTGAGGTCCCCACTCAACAGGTTACACCCAACATATAACCCGGAGCGGCCCCCAGACTCGAGTACAAAATACCGAACATTCGCACCCGGCAACTTAGTGTACGCGAAAAACCTGACGGGGGACCCCCTATGGATCCCAACCGTCATCACCCAAATCACAGGCCCACGATCCTACCGGCTCCAAACCACAGATGGGCGAGCCTGGAAACGGCACATTGACCAGCTCAGGTCACGAACAGCAACAGAGCTCAACCCCCAAAACACGAACCAAGGGGGGAGGGAATACCCGAATAAGCAAACGCAAGAAAAAATAAACCAGCAGTACTTACCGGAACGCAGCCATCGCGATCCCCCACCGGAGAAGAACCACCTAGCCAGCTCAACCAACTCGGAGAAACCAAGCGGGAGCGGCGAAACCCGTAGCTCAACCAACCCGGAAGGCCCAGGTGGGAGCCACGGAGAAGGAACCGGCCCGATCATCCAACCGGTTCGCACAGAAGAGGGAGCAGCCAAAAACATGACCGCTCCGGCCGAAATCCAGCTTGCAACTGAGTTGCGCAGGTCAAGTAGGACTAGACGGAGCCCCGCCTACCTACGTGACTACGCAACGTAAGGACTATACCAAGAGGGGAGGGGTGTTCTGTCCTTAATTTACATACTCGAAATCCCCGCGCTTTGATTGGCTAAAGCGTGGGGATTTCTGATTGGCCAGGCGAGCCGCGCCGATTGGCTGGTTCGGTTCACAACTGTTAAATAAAGAGCTTGAAACGTAGTCACCGACTCCTGGCGTCTTTTTGCGGACACGACTATTCACATTTTGTTTCCAATCCTCCTAGCTGTTTTATTTCCGACCTTCCCATCTTTTTTGCACCCACAGAAAAAACTTGTTCCAAGTATCGTAATATTTTGAATCCATTTCTAAAGTTAATCTATCAGATTCTGCACATGCCATTATTTTCGTTATTATATCCTTTTGGTGGTATATTTTGATTTTTCCAATGCTGTGCATGAACCATTCTTTCTGTATCCTTCTTGCTCACACAGCAAATACTGTTTCAGTTTCCAAACAGCCCTCACCTCACTCTCATGCAGACAGGATGCCAGCCAGATGAATACCAATGGATGCTGGTAGGCAGAGGCAGAATTTTTTATTCCTTATTTTCCTCTCCCAAAGCAAAGCCCGATCACATAGTTTCATAGCAAAACATGGGTAACTAGCTAGTATACTATAAAGGTATATAGCCAATGTTGGAAGATAGCACCTGATAAACCTCTAGTACTGTAGCATTCATCATTCCAAAAACAATATTCAAAAGTTGTCTACCCTTCACTGTTCAGTTGTGTATCTTGATTTGAGTTCTCTGGGTATTGTGTCAATCCAGGATAAGGGAGCATTGAGGTAAAATGCTAGGTCATGTGTCAATCAAACAGTGAAATCTATCAGTAGTGAAATCAGAAAATGTTATTTTAAATCCATTGTGTTCCCATTTTAATTTTAATCTGGATTAAAGTATCCTACAGCTATCAATAATGTAGTGCAAGTAGGAAGCAAAGCAGTTAACTGTTTAAGAATAAGTAATATGGGGACTCAAAACATGTTTACGGTAGTTAGCCTGTGTTAAGTTCTGTGCATGGGTACAAGGAATGGAGATGAGGCAGTGAACAGTGAACTTCAACTCTTTATTAAGCATACTGAACAGAGCAATCACCTAGGACAGCAGCAGCCCTTTTATAGGGTTGGCTGCTGTCCTATTAGCCAATGAAAACATGGAAGTGTTAAATCCTTAAACCAATGAGAGTTGGCCCATTAACAGCCAATCAGATTTCCCAGAAAGGACCAATCCGATGTCGCTATTATCGGCCAATCAGAAGTGCAGGATTAGAACCCTGCTTTTTACTTAAGGTTGTTAAAACTTTATTAAACGCCTTTATTAGTTTATAACACCCCTTCCCCCTAGGTTCCGTTTGAGGGGTGCAGTGACATAATCCCGTAGATATGCAGGTTGTTTCAACTGTCTATTAGATTTGCGCTGTCCCACCGGTTCCTGTCTGTAGTCCGGTTTCGGTGGAACGGTTTTTGATTTATCTGGTACAGGCGGTTCCACATCCTCACAGGACGACTCGGCGCCGCTGATTCTGTCATTGTTGTCCTCTGGTCTCTGCGAGCTCGCCTCTGTTGAGGTATTTCTCTGTGGCGAGGCAACCCCCATTCCTGATTCTTCTTCAGGTGACATGCCAGGCTGCTGACTTCCTTCAATTTCATCATCCAGCATCTCGAATTTGGTTCCCTCGACATCCCCTCCCCCCCTATATGGCGTTTCCATATTTTCCCATCCCTTGTTTGTATGCGGTACAATCTGGACCCGGTGGCTTGGGTTACGGTTGCTTTGACCCACAACGGTTCCCCAGAAAGAATTTTAGCGAAGACTAAGTCACCTTCCTTGAATTTGTGACACTTTCCGCTAGATACACAGGGTTTCTCTGGTGCGTAGGCCGGGTGGAGACGGTCGAGGTGGGAGCGAAGCCTGCGTCCCATCAACAGTTTAGCTGGCATTTTGTTGGTTATGCTGTGCAGGGTGATGTGTTGGAGTAGGAGTGTCGTGAGGGTTGGAGCTGGGGCATTGACGGTTTCCAGAAGTGGGGCATGGCTCAATGCATCAGCGTGGGGAATGGCTTTCCCCGGGCGGTGTTGCAATTTATAATTGTACGCAGCTAAGAACTCTGACCAACGAGTCATTCTAGGTGACAATATATAGCAGCTTGTCTCCCGCTATAATCCCCAGCAAAGGCTTGTGATCAGTAATAATAGTAAAAGCTCGTCCATACACATATTCATGAAATTGATTCACAGAAGATACAACAGCAAGAGCCTCTTTGTCAATTTATCTATAGTTGCATTCAGCTCTCGATAAGGTCCTTGAAATATAGGCAATAGGGGCCTCTCTACCATTTGGTAACACATGACTTAAAATGGCTCCTACTCCAAATGGTGATGGGTCACACATAATGGTTAAAGGCAAGGTTTTGTTATACTGCATTAAAACAGCATCAGAGGTTAGTAAGTTTTTCACTTGTCGGAATGTGTGCTCCTGTCGGTGTCCCCAGATCCAGGTGGCTTTTTTGTTGAGAAGTCTATGTAGGGGCTCAGCTATGGCCGCCTTCTGGGGCAAGAAGATGTTGTAAAAGTTAATGAGCTCCAGGAAAGCTTGGAGGTCTGTCCTATTCTTGGGTTTTGGGGCATTTTTGGTCGCTCTTAGTTTGCTATTAGTGGGGTGAGTGCCTTGCTTATCGATCAGGTACCCCAGGAACTCTACTTTCTCTGTACACAGTTGACATTTATTTTTTTTAACCTTTAGGCCGGAGTCTTTAAATTTCTGGAGAACCAATCTAAAATGCCTCTCTAGTACTTCTCTATTCGGGGCCGCAATTAAAACATCATCAAAATATGGCACGACCCCCTTGATCCCTTGCAAAAGTCTTTCCATCAGACTTTGAAAAATCCCTGGGGCTACGCTAACTCCGAATTGGAGTCGGTTGCATTTAAAAACGGCTCGGTACGTAACGATCGTCTGTGCTTCCGTGGTTTTTTTTATCTACAGGCAGTTGTTGGTAAGCCTGCGCTAAATCCAATTTAGTGAAGACTTTTCCGCCCCCCAGGGAATGGAGAAGGTGTTGAACCACCAGCACCGGGTAAGCATTCTGTTGAAGGGCGTGATTGAGGGTGGCCCGGTAGTCCCCACAAATCCTTAACAATCCATCCAGTTTGATGGGTATTATAATTGGGGTTTCCCAAAGGGCGTGGTCTGTTGGTTCTAAAACACCCTGGGCTATTAATTTATCAAGCTGCTCATCGATCTTTGGTTTTAGGGCAAAAGGTACCCGATGAGGCTTAAGGCGGATGGGGGCTACTTCAGGGTTAAGGTTAAATGATATCGGGATCCCCTTGTACTCACCTAGTTTGTCTGCAAAGACGTCCTGGAATTCCTGGATGATGGCCTCCTCCCAGTCGTCGTTTCTGGTTTGGTGAATGCCGGCTACCTCGATCCCGAGTAGAGCGAACCATTGAAGGCCTAACAAACTAGGCCGGTCGTGATCGATGACGGTCAGCAATAACGATGCAGTACGATTTTTGAATGATACTTGGACTTGGCTGGAGTCAATGACCGGAATTCGGTTCCCCTGGTAATCTTTGAGTGTAATTCTTTGGGCTCTGAGGTCTTGATGCCAGATGGCAGGGATCAACTGTTTAAGGGTCTTCCAGGAAACTATCGAGAGGGACGACCCTGAGCCGACTTCCATCACACAAGGTTGGTTCTTGATGGTGACCCTCACTCGGATCTTCTTTGCATCTAACGATGAAGCCTGACCAATGGTAATGGTTTGGTATGCCTCTTCCCGTCTTGTTGAAGTGGCAAGTGTTTTATTTCT
Source organism: Hydrophis major (assembly GCA_033807585.1). Classification (NCBI taxonomy): domain Eukaryota; kingdom Metazoa; phylum Chordata; class Lepidosauria; order Squamata; family Elapidae; genus Hydrophis; species Hydrophis major. Next base: position 21,817,171 of record CM066331.1, read on the forward strand.
GTAGTAGTGGTTGTTCCATTAGTGGTTCAAGTGTTCCCGCCTCACAGGATGATTCCCTGTGGTCTGATGGTAATTGTTTCCTCTCTGAATTGGGCTGGATCCTCGCTTGCTTCTACAGACCTTCCCGATGTGGCCTCTTTTCCCACAGGAATGGCAGAGCGCGTCGAGAAATTTGCAATCTGATTGCGGGTGGTTTGCCCCACAACCCGCACATTGGTGTGGTAGTCTTCGATTCTGCGGGTTGCGTTGGTCGCATTCGGACCGGAGCTGGTTGACCTCCTCCTCATCACTTTCTGATGGAGATTCAAGGTCCTCGTGGTGGGTCACTGTTGTGTGCCTCTCTAGGCGAGGTGAGGTATCGTTGGCGAGTTGACAGAGCGGTGCATTGGTGTGGCGCATTCAGGCGGCCGACTTCCTGGTTGCTTCTGCTTCAGTAACATCTTTGATGACATTGAAGGGTTGGCTGCTGTCCTATTAGCCAATGAAAACATGGAAGTGTTAAACCCTTGAACCAATGAGAGTTGGCCCGTTAACAGCCAATCAGATTTCCCAGAAAGGACCAATCTGATGTCGCTATTATCGGCCAATCAGAAGTGCAGGATTAGAACCCTGCTTTTTACTTAAGGTTGTTAAAACTTTATTAAATGCCATTATTAGTTCATAACAGCCTGTGTTTTTGTATGTTGTGTTGTAGCTATCATGCTCTTAATGCTTTCATTTTAATGAAATGTTATTCTAAAGAGAATGAATGAAGAATTCAGAAAGCCTCTCTTTGTGCTTTTTAAGCCTAGTATACCTTCTCCCTAAAAGATTGATATTGTCGCAACAATCCTAGAAACAAACTAAATCTGCAAATGTGTGCTTTGGAGTTTACTTATGTTGGAGCCTCAAGCTGGCATTCAAAAGCTAACCTGAGCTGCTGCTGAAATCATCTCTTTGTGTCTTGCCAAAGAGAAATAACTTTGGTATTTTAATCAACAACTAAGAAGAAGCAAATATGGTGTAAGATAAATTATGCAAAGGCCCTGGCTATCTTTATCTTTCATTGGCTACAAAAGCATTTGGGGAACTGCTGGTTCTTTCACCTTAAGGTAAGTTATTAAAAAAAGATTTCAGATTCTCTGTCAATACTGGCCTTCAATCTTTTTAACTTACAGTACCTGCATTTATGGTCAGGGCTACTGTACTTTAGCTTATGATCCTTCTACCTTCTTTCTTCCAGGCTGCCACTTCTGCCTCTTGAGTTTGATTGACTAGAATCAGCCTGCTAATAATTAGCATTTAATTGACAAAGCTCCTATTAAATTGGTAAAATTTAAGACAAAGCTCCTATTAAATTGGTAAAATGACAGGTTAGTTTCTGAAATTTGCAAACATATTTTTATTTAAATTTGAATAGACATACATCCAAGTCCTGCTGTGTGGAGTCTCATTGTGAAGGTGAGCAGGTGTCCCTGGAAAGGATGAACAAAGAACATCAGGAATGCATGCCAATAGTATATATTCCCCTCTGCACCGATGTCCATCTGCAGAGAGCTTTTAGACTTCATCTAAAGACCTCAGCTAAGAAATATGATGTCTGAGATTTCCAAGGAAAGCCAGCGCTATAGGCTGGGGGAAATTAAAACAAAATCAAACCATTCTGGAAGCCAGCCGTTTCTCTATCAATGCCAAGAAGACGACTTGGATGGATGCATGAAGTCATCAGTTGCTGAGCTTGTCCCAAATGAGACATTAAGCCTGTAAGATATTTAAAATAAACAGGAACATGTTTTAAACAGGAGGCATGAGGGTGTATGGATTACAAAGTGCAGAGAAGAAAGAAAAGTTTACATATGCTTCAAGACAATAAATAAGAAAGCATTCTGATATCCAAAGAGACATTTTTACCAGAATGCTTCCAGCGAGCAAGCAACAACAGCTGGAACACATCACTATACAATCCTGGAGCATGGAGAGTAAATATCATACTTTTGCAAGCTGACTCGCAGGCAGGGTGAAACTCTCACTCCTCCAAACCCAGTCTCAAATCCCCAGATGTGATACAATGCTCATTGTACTTGTAAGTTTTATTAGTCTCTCTCAATGAATGTGTCCTGGAAGAATGAATATTAATCTCCTTTAGTTCTCCTGAAATATCAGCCAGATCATTTGGTATTTTTGTGACCAAGCTATAAAGCAGCATATATTTTAAGGTATTTCAGGACAGATTTTATAGCTTTGTCTGAATGCCAACTTATTTTTGACCTTCACTACAAATTAAGCCAAACTAGAGATTAAATGATACAGTATTTATAAGTAAGCATTAGTATTAGCTATTCTTTATCAAAATGTTTCCATTAATGGACTGTCATTCTCTCTCTCTCCCTCTCCCTCTCCCCCTCCATCTCTCCCTCTCCGCCTTCATCTCTCCCTCTCCTTACCCCCATTAGAAGTTCCATAGTAAAAGACATGATTCTGCTGCAGAATGCCAGTTAGTTAAATGGGAAAATAAGAAATTTCCAAATTTTGGAAGACGATTGCTAATTTGGAAAAGCAGAACAAAAATGGGCAGGTAAAACTTCTAGTTTTGTCTGTCTGGTTTCTCTTTACAGCAGACTCAAAACACAGAATATTGCCATCATTAATCCCTACTTAGATTGTGGTGTTTTTGTTTTGTTTTTTTAATCTGAAGATGGGAAGAACAGTAAGTAGATATTTATTTAGAAAAGATACAGCTTGTTTGTTCTTCAATAATCTATGTTTCTTCCTGAACTATCTGAGGTATTCTTGACAACGATATTGCCATCTCCATCCTTTCATATACACTGGCTGCAGCATCAAAAATAAATCAGGATGTCATCTCCTCCATAAATTGAAACTTTAAATTTGTCCCATTTGGGATTAGATGCCACAGTTCGGCACAGTAATCTGTTGTTGTTCACAGAATCTCATGCTTTTGTCAGAACAATGAATGTTTCAACTTCCAGTCTTTTTAGGTGTGGCATCATGAACTCCATTAAAAAAAAGGAGGGAGCTTACATCACATTATTACCATGATTAGATGGAACAATGTTCTTTTTAGACCAGCAAAAAGGATTATCTCCACCTTTCTTAGAGCAAGATTTGAGTACAGGTAGTCTTTCACTTACAACCACAATTGAGCACAAAGTTTCTGTTGCTGAGGAACTTGTAAAGTGAGTTTTGCTCCATTTTACAATCTTTTTGCCACAGTTGTTAAGTGAATCACTGCAGGTATTAAGTTAATAAGATTGTTGTTAAGTGAATCTGGCTTCCCATTGACTTTTCTTGTCAGACGATTAGATGATTGCATGATTGTGGGACACTGAAACTCTCATAAATATGAGTTAATTGCAAAGCATCTGAATTTCAATCACATGACAATGGGTATGCTGCAATGGTTGCAAGACTGAAAAATGGCCATAAGTCACTTTTTGGTGACTAAATGAAGTTTTGTAAGTCAAGGACTACATAAACTCAGCAAGGGGAAAGTATATAGAGACCAAAAAACAAACAAGCAAAGAATGTCACACATGGGGTCAGTATGTATATTATAATCTTGGAGAGACCTCGTATGCTAAACATATTATTTACAATACACTCGTGGCTGAAAGTTAAACTATTACATGACAGATTGAAGTACACATTTTTAAGCCTCCACATTGCAGCCATCTAGTGGTAGAAAATAACACAACTAGCAGAAATAATTGTACAGTCCTATATATATATTTGTTTAGAAACAATCTTATTGTATTCATTCACATTCTCTTCCAACAAAATATGCATACAGTTGCAGTGTAATGTTTTTTGTTGTTGCTACTGTAAGCAATATTACAAATGCTTCTATTCCTTGACTGTTCTTTTGTTTTCATTGGCACACTACATTCACAACTTCAAGGAAATGTGCATGTGTAAATTTCTGATAGCCAGTGTCTCAGGTAATTAGAATAAAATAGAATAGAATAGAATACTTTATTGGCCAAGTGTGATTGGACACACTAGGAATTTGTCTTGTGTAAATACTCTCAGTATACATAAAGAAAAGGTACATTCGTTAAGAATCAAGCATCATAACATACAACACTTAATGATAGTCATAGGGTCCAATCAACAATCAAATCATACTAGGAAACAGTCAATATAAATCGTAAGGATACAAGCAACAAAGTTACAGTCTTACAATCACAAGTGTGAGGGGATGGGTGATAAGGAGTGATGAAAAGATTAACAGTAATAGTAGTGCAGACTTTGTAAATAGTTGAACAGGGTTGAGGGAATTATTCGTTTAGCAGAGTGATGGCTTTTGGAAAAAACTGTTCTTGTGTCTAGTTGTTTTGGTGTGCAGTGCTCTATAGCATCATTTCGAGGGAAAGAGTTGAAACAGTTTATGTCTGAGATGTGAGGGGTCTGTAAATATTTTCACAGCCCTCTTTTTGACTTGTGCAGTATACAGGTCCTCAATTGAAGGCAGGTTGGTAGTAATTGTTTTTTTCTGCAGTCCTAATTATCCTCTGAAGTCTGTGTCTGTCCTGTTGGGTTGCAGAACCAAACCAGACAGTTACAGACGTGCAGATGATAGACTCAATAATTCCTCTGTAGAACTGTATCAGCAGCTCCTTGGGCAGTTTGAGCTTTCTGAGTTGGTGCAGAAAGAACATTCTTTGTTGTGCTTTTTTTTTTGGATGATGTTTTTGATGTTAGGTATACCAAGCATACAAAAAAGAAAAAAGAAAAAAAAAGCATACCAGAAAATGAGTAAAGAAATGCATAAACCAAGGTCTCATATATTTGGAGCCAGTCTCAGGCCTGTTCTAAAAGTTGCTGTTGGATTATAATGTCAATTTGAAATAAAAAGAAAAAGAGAAACAGTTGAAGAGATACAGATACAGATAATCAAGAGTTGGAAGGGACGTTGTAGGTCATCTAGTCCACCACCCCTGCCCAAGTGGGAGACCCTATACCATTTCTGACAAATGGCAGTCCAATCTCTTCTTGAAAGTCTCAAGTGATGGCACTCCCACAACTTCCGAGGGCAAGCTGTTCCACTGGTTGATTGTTCTCACTGTCAGAAAGTTTCTCCTTGTTTCCAGGTTAAATTTCTCCTTGTTCGGTTTCCATCCATTATTCATTTTCTAGCCTACAGGAGCTTTAGAAAATAGCTTGACTCCTTCCTCCCTGTGGCAACCCTTCAAATATTGGAAGACCACTATCATGTCTCCCCTGGTCCTTCTCTTTCCTAGACTAGCAATGCCTAGTTCCTGCAAATATTTGTTGTATGTTTTAGCCTCTAGTCCCCTAATCATCCTGGTTGCTCTTCTCTGTACTTTTTCTAAAGTCTCAACATCTTTTTTATAATGTGGTGACCAAAACTGGATGCAGTACTCTAGGTGTGGTTTACTAAGGCTTTATAGAGTGGTATTAGTACTTCCCTTGATCTTGAAAGAATCACACTGATTGTATTTAATAAATTAAAGTTTTAATTTCACTTATGTTCAATCAACTTTAAATGTTTGTCCTGGCCATATTCACTTTGGTCCTATTCACATTTACAGACTGACTGGCATGTCACTCAAAAGCTAATCACGGTCCTTTATACAGTTGTATCCCAATGTTTGGAACGCTGCACTTGCAAATACATAAGAGAAGGTTGACAGTCTCACACAGAGGTTTTCTGATCGTGTCTTGTGCTAATTATATTTCTAACAAAGGAAAATGTTGGATCATAAAGGCTCATATGGGGAACAGCTTCAGGGACTCACAGGGAAGCTTAAGAAGCTTGCAATGGGGGGGGGGGGAGTTAATTGGATTCCATTGTTCCCTGAGATATTCTGAACTTTGAAACTAGGTTGGCAAAAATGAGGATAAATCATTAATACTAGTCAAGCCCGTTTCTGAATCAAAGCCAAAATTGTTCCAGCCATCCAGAAATGAAGTTTCCACTCCCTTCATACATTGCTTAATCTTTCATTGTTCCAACAGGTTTCTGAGATGGTTCCTAGAAAAAGTTGGCTAATCTCTCAGCTTTATCTAACTGTGCTACCTGGGCTACAACAGAAATCATATAACTGTGGACCATAAATAATGTTAGTGTCAGTCTTCAAGATTTTCTCCCTTTGCTTTGCATCTTTCGGCTGTCGTAAGTAATGGGGGGAGCAGGGGGGAATGGTTATGGGAAGCGAGCTGGAGGTGTTACAAACCAGAACTGTATAAACTGGGGTGGGGGGTACATTCTTGCTTAGGTTTCTATCCTATGCTATGCACAGTTGCAACCCTTTATCAAACTGTCAAGGTCAACGGACAGAAGCCTCATCACCACCTGGAGATGCCCACATGATGATATACACAACTTTTAATTGGATGAGCCAATTGAACTATTGGGGGTGGGAACATTGCCATTATTTTGTATATGTGATTTATGCGCCCATTTTCTCAGATTCAGAATTTTTTTGTTGTTACCACTTGATTTCCAGTAAAAGATATATATTTCTCTGATTAAAGGAGTCTAAGTATTTCTTTCTTGGATTTTGAATGGAGCACCAGCTGACAGTTAGACTATAGACTCACTTTCTCATTTGGTCTCAAGTTGTTCCATTTGCACAATTTGGAAAAATATCTGGTGTTATATATAAAAAACATCTGGGAATTAGCCCAGAAGCAGCAGTATAAGATAATTAGTAGCACTAGTGGAAACAACAGTCTTCCAAGAACTGCAAGTACAATTCAGATATCTCTGTAGATATATTTTCAGATATTTTATTTAAAAGTCTCAATTCTATATGTGATTTCATTTGCCTTTACTAAAATCTCATATAGAATTGAGACTTTTATATCAGCCAGCTAAGGCCAGAGTTACTGTTCTGACCCAGGCTTCATAAACCGTAATTATTCACAAACTTGTTTTAAAAACAAAACCTATTTTATTGCAATGCTAGGAATTGTTTTCATTCCCAGATGGAATTAAGTTCAAACAGTCTCCCAAGATAAGCACATCTTTCAGTTCTGTGAAGTGCTGCCAAAACAGAAGTGTCAAAATAACCAGAAAAAAACCAAAGTACAAGAAAAACCAACCAAATTACAAAGAGCTTCAGTGGTGACTTGGAACTGATTGAACTACTTTACTTCCTGCAAAGGTTTTGTCATCTTGGCCTGACTTTTATCCCTTATGGGAGGGGCAATCACCTCCTAGCCTTAGACACACACACACACACACCTTGGTCCTCTGCCTCACTGCTGGCAGACTCCGAAGGCTCCAGAGTCAGCACCCCACTCCCAGATGGTCCTGGCCCCATCTCTGAATTGGACACAGAACCCTCATCCAAGTCCTCTCCTGTCTGGTTCCTGTTCTTCCCCACTATCCAATTCCACTGCTGTCTGCACCAGCTACTGGCGAACCACAAAAGTTACAAAATAGAAAAACATTGACCGATGTATGTCAGCCTAGTGAGTCCATGGAGGGACCTAATTTAGAAAATGCCTGGGTGCTCATTATCACAGAAGAGATAATCATCAGCTTTTTCTATTCAGTTATACTGTTGTGGGTCGTAGAACTCAAAGTGTGAGTTGGAACAAAAGCAAAACGAACTGCAGATATTCAAAGAAACTGCTTTAGGTATGGAAATGAGGATCTGGAGAGACTCTGCAGGAGACTGACAAATCACAAGGATAGGTTGGCTGACAGAATTGGCTTACTGTCCTCAGGAGTTCTATAATCAGATGCAATGGAACCAGCCAAATTGTTTAATTCAGGAAATCCAGTTTCCTGAAAGCAAGTCTGTATTCTTGCTAAATTTTCTCTGTTCCTGTACAATAAGCCAACCTTTAAAATCTGCTTCTTTCTTTCAATTTGGGGGTTGTAAATTTCAATTTGTGCTACCCACTTAACCTGCAGGTTCAGTTTATCCCAATCTAAAATTATGCTCTCTTGGTAGCTTTGCTATTTCTTTCAAAATGAGACTGCCTTTCAACAGCAATCCTGTAAGCATTTTAACTTTTTGAAAATTGTCTGTTTTCATTTGGCATAGGCCCTTCTCGTCCTATGCCACTCTGAAACGGAAAGGACAATTTTTAAAATGTATTTGCTGGTGGTCATCATGATAAATAATAATAGATCAGGAGATCAACCTGTCAGGCCATAAAAGAGTAAACACTTTGAGCCATTCTTTTAGAAGGATATCTACCTTACTACTGTTATATAACATATTTATCATGTCAGATAGGTTAGATTTGAAAAAAATACTGTTTGGCTTAAACTTAACAATTAAGCTTTGTTGTATAGTGGGGACTATAATTTCATTCGTAATGAATACAGAATTAAAGAATCTTACCAGTTCCTTTTCTTTCTGGCAAATCAATGAAAAGAAACCAGAAGTTCATGAGTTTTATTCCTGCCTTAGGCATACAGCCAGATGGGTGACTTTGGACCTCAATATCTCTTTGTTAGTTCTAGAAAGAAAGAAGCACCAAAGCACTTCAGAAAATGTTGCCAAGAAAACTGGAGAGACTTGCCTAGGCAGTCAGCAAGCATCAAAACTTATTTGAGAGCACAAAATTAACCAATGATGGTCATTTTATGCAAAGACAAGGCCCCCTAATTGCTGCTCTTTATGATGGTACACATAATTTTCTTCTTAAATCAGAATGTAGCCATTGGTCCAAAAAGCATGAGAAGCCATCTCAACAGCAGGTTGCTTCAGATTGAGCTAACTGCTTCGTCATACTGAATGTATTAAAAGAACATGAGGGAAGCACTTTTGATACTTTGGAAACTCCAGGTGTTGAGTTTGCTTGGTTGCTAGCTACTGGTTGTCAACACTCTTGGCTGTTACCTACTCATGGAGTTTTGCAGCTCAGATCTGACAGTTCTAGTAAGAGGCAAGAATTATGCTTCTAACACTAAGTAACTATTACATGTGGTATTGGCTGATCTTCAGGAATCATTATATAACTTCTATATATATCCCTAGTGAAACAGTGGTCTACATTACCAGTTCCTTTTTGTTTTGGGTGAGGAATCCTGAAAATTCCTAAAAGATTATATTAATCTTTTGGCTGGGGAATGAAATAGAAAAAAATAGTAGCTTTCTTTACACCACGTCTCAGAAGTTTGAGTGGTAGAAGAATTCTCCCCTCCCCTCATTCTTTCTGTCTGCTACTGATACAATGATTTGTGTATCATAAGGGCAACTAGATATTAATAGCTAAGGGATTATTTCTGTGATTAAAGAGGGTAAGCTCAAATCTTTCTTGTTCAGCTACATTCCTTGCAAACACAGCAATTTAATTGTTCTGACAATTTGCAAGCAAAATGTGTCCCTAAACTGTTAAACTCCAAAAGTAGCTGGCAACATAATAACATCTGAGCTATCTGTCATCACAGAGAATAAAGGTGTTTGAAAATGGAATCCACTAACATTCTAGCTTCCCCCACCTCTCAAATGCTTGGAAATATATCCATGTTTCCCCTAAGACTAGGGGTGTGAGGAATAGAATAATATGTTGTGCACTGTTTAGAATTCTTTCTCAAAATAATATTTGCTAGTACAGTAGGTGTGCATGTGTGGGAGAAAGGCCTCTGTATATAAAACATTTTTTCTTAGTTTATTTCTTATGCCAACGCATCCCTATTACCCCTGAAAGATAATAACTTGCCCAACCTTACGCATTGAATCTTTAGCTTTTATTAAGCAAGAATGAGTGGGTGCACATTTTTCGGGGCTTCCCACAGCTTTTGAAGTCTAGAATGATTTAATCCTAACTCATGTTTTCTGGATCAAACACTATATGATGGGGATAAAGTCACGCAGTGAAATACAATAGCATTGAAGTTAGGACTAGATCTCAAAGTAGCATTCCAGGTTCCTTCTGACCACCCAAATGAGGGCACCTTTCCTTCTGTAGATACCAACGCTCAAGATGTGAATATCTGCATGTGATTAGCCATTCCTCCTTTCTAACTTTATCAGGATTTTTCTCATTTTAGATATATATTCACTGACATAATATTTGTTATTCTGATTATTTGATTTGATTGTTGATTGTATCCTATGACTATCATTAAGTACATTATGATTCTTGATTCTTAATGAATGTATCTTTTCTTTATGTATACTGAGAGTATTTACACCAAGACAAATTCCTTGTGTGTCCAATCACACTTAGCCAAATAAACTATTCTATTCTATTCTATACTAACATATTTAGAAAAGTTTATATATATATATATATATATATATATATATATATATATATATATATATATACACATATCATGATTGTTCATAATTACCACACTGACCTTCATTTTGGGATGAAGACCCAGTTATAAATTATTTAAATAAATAAACATTGGCCAATTTCTGTAAAAGTGCTGGACTGTATAAAGTAGTTATTTTGGCTCCAGAAGGTTTGTAAAGGTCAGCTATGATAGTCTGAACCCAAATCTAAATCAAATAAGGCATCTTCTCAGGGAATTACTCACTCTTAAACAACACCAATTCATGTAACAGGTTCTTAAGAATATAGCAAAAATAGAGGAGAGCCATATTTAACTTACTGGTAAAAGCCATAGGCTCAGAAATGAAAGTAAACATGACATCTGCCAAGAAATCTGCATTGTGACATGTATACTCTGCTCCCTGGTCATAGAGGGACTGTAGCTTAGAGAAAAATCACATGCTTTGCATGCAAATGATCCCAGATTTAGTTTCCGGCATGACCAATTAACAAGGTCAAGTAAAGCAGACTTCTTCCTGAGTCTCTGGAGAGCCATTATCATGCAGAATAAATAAAGAACTAGACAAGCAAATAATCTAAAACCACTATAATGCATCTTTTATGTTGCTCACATTTAAAGATCAATGTACATGGGGCACTTGTTCTGGAATATAATATTGTGATGCACATTAAGTTTTTTCCAATATACTCATATGGTAGGAAGTGTTAAGTTCTGCGCATGGGTGCAAGGAACAGAGACGAGGCAGTGAACAGTGAACTTTAACTCTTTATCAATCAATCTAAACAGAGCAAAAACCCTAGGGCAGCAGCAGCCCTTTTATACGGCAGGCTGCTGACCTATTAACCAATGAGAAACATTGAAGTGTTAAACCCTTGAACCAATGAGAGTGGCTCATTAACAGCCAATCAGATTCCCCAGAACGGACCAATCCGATATTTTAATTATCGGCCAATCAGAAGTGCAGGATTAGAACCCTGATTTTTCTTTAAGGTTTGTTAAAACTTTATTTAAGCGTTTTTATTAGTTCATAACATCCCTTCCCCCCGGGTTCCGTTTGAGGGGTGTGGTGATGTAATTCCTAAGATATGTAGGTTGTTTTAACTGTCTATTAGATTTGCGCTGTTCCACTGGTTCCTGTCTGTAGTCCGGTTTCGGTGGGACGTTTTTGGACATATCTAGTACAGGCGGTTCCGCATTCTCACTGGATGACTCGGTGCTGTTAATTCTGTCATTGTTGTCCTCCGATCTTTGCGGGCTAGCCTCCATTGAGGTATTCCTCTGTGGCGAGGACACTCCCCTCCTTGATTCTTCTTCATTTATCGTGCCCGATTGCTGACTTCCTTCGCTTCTGCTTTCCACCATCTCGAATTCAGTTTCTTCGACATCCCCTCCCCCCTCAGTTTGGGAGTCACAGGAGTCGCAGTAACTGGGTTGTAGCCTAGAGCGAAGGTGATCTATATGGCGTTTCCATATTTTTCCGTCGCAGGTTTGCACACGGTATGATCTGGGCCCGGTGGTTTGAATTACGGTTGCTTCAACCCATAATGGTTCGACGGAGAGGTTTTTGGTGAAAACTAAGTCACCTACCTTGAACTCGTGGCATTTTCCGCTAGATCCACAGGGTTTCTCTGGCTCGTAGGACGGGTAAAGCTGGTTGAAGTGGGAACGGAGCTTGCGTCCCATCAACAGTTCAGCTGGGGTCTTGTTGGTGACGCTGTGTGGAGTTATGTGTTGGAGTAGGAGTATTCTGTTTATTTTGTCATCAATGTCCCCATAGTCCATTTTGTGGAGAGTTTTTTTGACAAATTGTACCATGCGCTTGGCCCTGCCGTTAGCCACAGGGTGCACCGGCGAAGTTAGCACATGGTGGATACCCCGGTCCGCTAAGTATTGTTCAAATGCCAGGGCGGTGAACTGGGGTCCATTGTCGGAGACCAGAACGTCTGGCAGCCCATGCGTTGCGAATAGCCTATTCAATTTTCGGATGATGGACTCGGTCATAGTATTCTTCATTTCGTGGATCTCGAGCCAGTTGGAATAGGCATCCACTGTTAGGAGGAACGTATGTCCTTTAGTAGGTCCCGCAAAGTCAACGTGGATGTGGGACCACGTCCCCCGGGGGGTTTCCCATTCTGTTGGTGTTGCTCTAGGTGGGGCACTGCTGACTTCTTGGCACTTTAAACAAGTCTTTACCCAGGCTTCGATTTGTTTGTCGATGCCCGGCCACCACACATAGCTTTGTGCGAGAGCTTTCATACGCACGATGCCAGGGTGACCGTCATGCAATGTTTTCAATACTGCTTGTTGTAACCGCTTTGGGATGACGACTCTATCTCCCCATTGGATGCAGCCTTTTTGTGAAAAAAAGTTCTGTTTGCCGGTTTCTAAAAGGGGTGAAGTCGTCAGAGGTTTGTTCTATTGGCCATCCTCTTTCGACCCAGCTAAGAACTCATGCCAAGACAGGAACTCGTTTTGTTTCGATTGCAATGTCTCTGGCTGTTAGCGGTGGTGAATGTAGCATTTCAATCTGGAATGTCGTAAGGGTTGGAGCTGGGTCGTCGACGGTTTCCGGAAGTGGGCCACAGCTCAATGCATCAGCGTGGGGAATGGCTTTCCCCGGGAGGTGTTGTAATTTATAGTTGTATGCAGCTAAAAACTCCGACTAGCAAGTCATTCTAGCTGACAATATATAGGGAGTTGGCCTGTCTCCTGCTATAATCCCTAGCAAAGGTTTGTGGTTGGTAACAATAGTAAAAACTCGTCCATACACATATTCATGAAACCGTTTCACAGCAGATACAACAGCAAGAGCCTCTTTGCCGATCTGGCTATAGTTACGTTCAGCCTTTGAAAGGGTCCTTGAAAAATAGGCAATAGGGGCCTCACTACCATTTGGTAACACATGACTAAAAATGGCTCCTACTCCAAACGGTGACGCATCACATGTAATTGTTAAAGGCAGAGTCTCGTTATACTGCATTAAAACAGCATCGGAGGTTAGTAAGTTTTTCACTTGTCGGAATGCATGCTCCTCGCGGTGTCCCCAGACCCAGGTTGCTTTTTTGTCGAGAAGTCTATGTAGGGGCTCAGCTACAGTCACTTTCTGGGGCAAGAAGATGTTGTAAAAGTTAATGAGCCCCAGGAAAGTTTGGAGATCAGTTCTATTTCTGGGTCTTGGGGCATTTTTGATTGCCCTTAGTTTGCTATTAGTGAGGTGGAATGCCTTGTTCATCGATTAGGTACCCCAGGAACTCTACTTTATCTGTACACAGTTGACATTTATTTTTTTTAACCTTAAGACCAGAGTCTTTAAATTTCTGAAGAACCATTTTAAGCCGCTTTTCTAGTATTTCTCTATTCGGGGCAGCAATTAAAACATCATCAAAGTATGGCACAACCCCCTTGATCCCTTGCAAGAGTCTTTCCATCAGACTTTGAAAAATCCCTGGGGCTCCGCTCACTCCGAATTGGAGTCGATTGCACTTAAAGGTGCCTCGGTGCGTAACGATCATCTGTGCCTCTGCGATTTCTTTTATCTACAGGCAGTTATTGGTAGGCCTGTGCTAAATCCAATTTAGCGAAAACTTTTCCGTCCCCCAGGGAATGGAGAAGGTGTTGTACCACCGGCACCGCGTAAGCGTTCTGTTGAAGGGCATGATTAAGGGTAGCCCAGTAGTCCCCACAAATCCTTAATGATCCATCCGGTTTGATGGGTGTTACAATTGGAGTTTCCTAACGAGTGTGGTCAGTTGGTTCTAAAACACCCTGGGCTATTAATTTATCGAGCTGCTCGTCAATTTTTGGTTTAAGGGCAAAAGGTACCCGACGAGGCTTAAGGCGGATGGGAGCTACTTCAGAGTTAAGGTTAAATGATATCGGGGTCCCCTTGTACTCACCTAGTTTGTCTGTGAAAACGTCCTGGAATTCCTGGACGATGGCCTCCTCCCAGTTGTCGCTTCTGGTTTGGTGAATGCCGGTTACCTCGATTCCGAGTGGGGTGAACCATTGAAGGCCTAACAAGCTAGGCCGGTCATGGTCAACGACGGTCAGTGGTAATTGTTAGGGATAACATTGTTTACTCTAACTGGTTTAGGTAAAATAATAAATATGTTATCATGGTTTGTTAGTTAAAGTGTCTGTAACTTTAACTGTAAGAATGTAATTAAGGGAGTGGTTGTAAAAGCACCATAAAAGAAGCAAGGCACGGCAGCTTGCTCTCTCTGGCTTTATGATCCCTAATTACTGGATGGATTGAAAACTGCGTTTTTCCCTACTGGAACAGGAGAGAGAAAGGACTGTTGATCTTATCAATGGTGAGAGGACTGATTTATTGTAAGTGAACTGACATTGGATATTCTACACGGACTTTGCTAAATTGAATATCCTTGAATGGACTGACTAAAATGATACATGACTAATGGACTGTTATTTTGACTATGCTATAAAACTCTAAATGGAATAAACTATATTTTTGATAACACAAGCGTATCTGTTATTTTTACTGTATGTTAACTAACATACAAAATTATCTCACACATTTATCTGTATGCCTATCTGACTAACGCTGCATATTCTGTTTAGCTTGTCTCCTTAACCCTGGTTGGGGAACACAGGCTTAACAGTAATAACACAGTACAATTTTTGAATGATACTTGGACTTGGCTGGATCCAACGACCAGAATTCGGTTCCCCTGATAATCTTTGAGTATGATTCTCTGGGTTCTGAGGTCTTGACGCCGGACGGCAGGGATTAATTGTTTAAGAGTCTTCCAGGAAACCATCGAGAGAGACAATCCTGAATCGACTTCCATCACGCAAGGCTGGTTTTCGATGGCGACCTTCACTCGGATCTTCTTTGCATCTAGCAATGAGGCATGACCGATTGTAATGGTTTGGTGTGCCTCTTCTCATCTTGTTGAAATGGCCAGTGTTTTATTTCTGTAGGAGTGGTTGTTCCATTGGTGGTTCAAGTGATCCCGACTCACAGGACGATTCCCTGTGGTCTGGCGGTAGTTGTTTCCCCTCTGAAGTGGGCTGGATCCTTGCTTGCTTCTACAGACCTTCCCGATGTGGCCTCTTTTCCCACAGAAATGGCAGAGCGCATCGAGGAATTTGCAGTCTGATCGCGGGTGGTTTGCCCCACGACCCACGCATTGGTGCAGTAGTCTTTGATTCCACTGGTGGCGTTGGTCACATTCAGACCGGAGCCATTTGACCTCCTTCTCATCACTTTCTGATGGCGATTCGAGGTCCTCGTGGTGGGTCGCTGTTGTGTGCCTCTCTAGGTGAGGTGAGGTATCGCTGGCAAGTTGACAGAGTGGTGCGTTGGTGCGGCGCATTCAGGCAGCCAACTTCCCTGGTTGCTTCTGCTGCAGTAGTGTCCTTGATGACATCAGCAAGGTCGATGTCCACTTTGGCCATGATCTTGCTCTGCCTAGTGTGGCCATCTAAACCCAGAATTATTCGGTCTCTCAGAGCTTCTTCGAGGTCTGTAAACCCACAGAGGCCTCCCAGGTTCCGGAGATCCGCGATGAAATCTGCAACGCTCTCCTTTCCGCTGGTCTCTCTGGTAAAATTCATGTCTTCGGACAAGCGGGTACGGCAGGTGCATAGTGGGCCTGTAGAAGGGGCACGAGGATGTCCCAGTCCATGGTTTTCACCTCAGCCGGTTTTGCTAGTGCCTTGGCCATCTTAGAGATGGCAGGCCCGCAATGGGTCAGGAACACTGCTTGCTTTTTCCCCGTAGTGGCATCCTTCAAGTTGTTGGTCTCCATAAACATCTGGAACTGGTCTATGTACGAGTCCCAGTCTTCTTGTGCCAGGTCAAATGGAGCAGGTGGTATGGTGCCACTGGACATGGTTTCCGTTGTCGATGCGCCTTCAGCCATGTGCTCTGTTTGGTGCTCTGTTGTGTTCAGTCAGCTCTGATGTCTCTGCATCCCACCTTCGTCACCAGTGTTAAGTTCTGCGCATGGGCGCAAGGAACGGAGACGAGGCAGTGAACAGTGAACTTCAACTCTTTATTAATCATTCTGAACAGAGCAAAAACCCTAGGGCAGCAGCAGCCCTTTTATTGGGCAGGCTGCTGACCTATTAACCAATGAGAAACATGGAAGTGTTAAACCCTTGAACCAATGAGAGTGGCTCGTTAACAGCCAATCAAATTCCCCAGAATGGACCAATCCGATATCGCTATTATCAGCCAATCAGAAGTGCAGGATTAGAACCCTGCTTTTTCTTTAAGGTTTGTTAAAACTTTATTTAAGAGCTTTTATTAGTTCATAACAGGAAGAGCAGGAGAAAGGCTCAATTTGTACTTTTAAATTGGCGTGTAAAAACTTTACTAATGTGCTATGGACAGGGATGGGCTGTTGGGGGTTCAGGAGAACCTCTAACTAAGATCCTGTGCAGTTTGGAGAACCCCCAAATCCCAGTCCTGATTGGCCCCACCCACCCTGTACCACCCCTCCAAGGAGTCCCCACGCAGCCCATTTTGGATGCAGGTAAATGCAAGTTGTGTGTGGAGGCTCAGGGAGGGTGAAAAACAGGCCTCCTGGAAATTTGGGGAAAACAGACCTCCAGAAACGGGCTCATTTCCAGCTTCCAGAGAGCCTCCGGAGCTTGGAGAGGTCATTTTCACCCTCCTGGAGGCTTGAGGAAAGTCTTTGGAGGGCAAAAATGCCCCCCCCCCCCGTGGTGCAGGAGGCCAACTAGGCCATGCCCACCATGGCCTTGCCCACCCAGCAACCAGGCAAAGAACCTGTTGCTGAAATTTTTGAAGCCCACCCCTAGCTACGGAGACATGTTGGATCCAATGCATGTTGGATTAATTAATGCTACACCTGTACACCAACTCTTTTTTATGTATATAGAAATGGTCACTTCATGATCTTGAAGAAACAATTTCAAATAACCTTCATTTTTAAACAAACAACAAAACCCAAATGAAAATATGTCAAATTGCTATCCCTTCAGTTTTGAGAACATCATGTACATTGCACATGCGTGTTAGATTTGGATAAATCCCAAACTCAGTTTATTTGGAGAATTTCAGACCATCCCTTTCTGAAATAAGACCAAACTAATTTAGCTTTCCTCTAAATCTGTACCTTCTGTCAGACCTAGCACAATCTGATCCCTTTGGAAAGAAAAGCCTTTGACTCCATATAGGTAAAACAAAGGGTTCTTTTACTAAGAGTGGTGCTTGCAGTAAGCCAGTTCTGAAAGTACCTCGCTTGCTGGATACAAAAATAAGGTGTAGGCCATCCCTTGCCCTCCCCCCCCCCCCCAGCCAACAGGAGCTTTCAAAGATGTTTTGAGAACTCTGAGGTGTTTGGGTGTATTTCTCAGGGTGCCTGGCCATGGGATACTGGAACAAACAGGATCCAGCTGCTCTGGTCCTTCTCATCTGTCATTCCCCCTTCCCAATTTCCTATCACATACACACAATGCTTTATTGCCGTTTCATCTTTCATCCTCCCCACTTCTTTTTATGGCAGAATGCCTGTGAGCCCCCTCTCCCCCCCAGCCAAGCCAGGTACTGTAGATCTGATACCTTCACAAAAACATTGTCCCACTTGGTACAGCACTACCCCAATTGATCTTTCTAGAACTCTGAGGTACTCTTAGAAAAATAATATTCGTGGACAACTGGTATAGAGATCAGAACTCCCGAGAAAATATTAGGTTATAGTGTGCTAGTTGACAAAGAACTATGATCAACTCAGTTTGAATATGATTTTTTTAAAATTATAATTTGCTGTATGTAGCTCAGAAAACTATTCTCATTAGTCATTCTACACAGAGATTGGTGAAATTAACCTTTTTCCTTTCTATTTTTTTCATACAAAATGCTTAGTCCTCATTTAGTGCATGTAATTTATATTACTTTTCTCTCCTATTCTCACTCATATGTCTTCTATTTTTAATATTTACTACAATTCTATTACTAAATTCTTTAAAGAAATCATTTGAACATTCTGACTCATGTGATTGTAACTTTGCAAAACTGTTGACAATCAGGACCATTACATTAAGCAAAAGCATCAACATTTTTTATGAATGCCCTTTGTTCAAAAACTTGATTACAATATTTATTCTACTCTACTTCAAAGAACAGGGTGATCAGGGGAACAGAGATAGCTATGAAAATAATGAAGTGCTTTGTTAAATTAACTCAGGCAGAAAGATTATATCAGACAATACATTAATTTGTCTGGTGTAATCAGATTATTTCTGAAGCTATGGGTTATGACATTGAGCCAAATCTTGATGTCTGTGCATATATAATGTATGTACAATTTATCTGTTATACTATACCTCTAATTTCAAATAGAAATAACCATATGGTATTTTATTGATAGAGTGATTTATACAAGATAGTATGTCTACTATAGTATACGAGTGGCTTGTTGACTGAGTGGTTAAGAAGCTGGGTTTGTTGGTTGGAAAATTATTAGCCCAGGTTTGAGACCTGATACCCTGCAATGGAGTGAGCCTCATTACCAGCCCCAGCTCCTGTCCACCAAGCAGTTCTAAAGCATGCAAATGTGAGTAGATAAATACCATAGGTACCATTTTGGTGGAAAGGTAGCAACGTTCTGTGTACTTAGACACATGACCACAGAAATATCTGCAAACAATGCTGGTTCCCTTGGCTAAGAAATGGAGATGAGAACATCCCCTAGAATTGAACATGACTTAGGCAAGGGAAACCTTTACCTTTACATCTACTATACAAATATAGTAGATATTAAATCACAGCTTAATAATGCCATCTTCAGTCATATGTTAATAACTTCTGGAGGTTTCTGGCTTTTCATTCAAGGCTGGGTCATGTAGCCCCAGGACCACTGATTGTAAAACTTTGGGTGTGAAGGATCCTGATAACTTGAACTTTGATCAGGGAACTTTAAGATTCTAAAGTAGATAAATAAATGTGTGAAGTTTCTCCTGCTGTATTAACCCTACTAAACCTGCAGACTGAGAGTGTCTACTTCTTGTCTACTTCTTTCAGGTAGCATTATGAAGAATCATAATGCTACCTTTTTTAAATGCCACTGGATTTCTTGACCAAAAGGCTTACTTCTTGTTTTTGTATATTGTATAAATGCACTGAAACAGCTCAGTAAAGCTTTGGGGATCCATCACAAGTGTGCGTCTTTCTTGCTTCTGGGTAGCATTCAACATAAGCATTGCATGTAGCAAGCTCTTCTTCCCATTCCTGGTTTCAGTAGGTACTATTTGTCAGAAGAGAGTGGTATTCTTTATATCATTTAATTCCTCTGGTATTCAACTGCTTATTGAGCATGATTTGTTTCCTCATTTTTTAATATATTGCTCTTCAATATACCTGTGCATATGATGTATAGATGCGTGAGAAGAAGCAGTACATAAAGTCACATGAAGATACGATCCACATTTTTGTCTATGCTGTATTTTTATATATATATATATATATTTCTGTGATGAAAAAAGAAAGGGAACTATCTGGAGATGAATATTTAAGTGGTTTGTAAAAATCACTTTTGTAAAAACCACAATGCTTGAATCCAATAATAACTTCATGAATTATGATATACAAAAAGAGACTATGCAAGTCTATGCATAATGTATCTGCAAAGAGAAAGAAACTATGGGGGAAAGAGAAGCTTGAAAATTTGATGCCATCCCAGAAAGCATTTTTCTTCTTCCACACAACTTTCAGATCCCTAATTTGTGGGATATCCTACTAGAGAGGCATCTAAAGTACCTTGATGCCTACTTTATTGTCTTTTCAGCACTAGGAAAAGATAGATTTATTCCTTCAGGGTTTTTAATATTGACTCTCTATTCATGCTGCAGTGGAGACTTAATTAATGCTTTTGGATCACTGCTTAGTGTCAGCTTTAAATGATTGTTCAACTTACTGTTTTACTCTGCCTGTCTGCTTGTATGTGTGCAAATGTAAAGATTTTTTTAAAAAAAGATTTTGTTTATGCTATTTTTAATTTAAACTTGATAGGCACTTTGCAAAATTGGAATATATTGTTAAATATATAGGGTTTTTAATGACCCAAATCCCTTAATTTAGGGTAGAGTCGGGGCGACGGAATGGAATTGAGCCTTTACTAGCTGGATGTCCTTCCAGATGCCTATGTGGAGTTTGCAACAGATATTTTTTCTTAGTCCCTGGAGAAAGAAATGTCTGTACTTACCTAGGATTAAACTCACAACCTTCTGAGTGGGAGGCAAGTGTCTTCA
This sequence comes from Hydrophis major, assembly GCA_033807585.1. Classification (NCBI taxonomy): domain Eukaryota; kingdom Metazoa; phylum Chordata; class Lepidosauria; order Squamata; family Elapidae; genus Hydrophis; species Hydrophis major. The sequence continues at coordinate 21,837,647 of CM066331.1, forward strand.
CTACTAGGCCACCATGCCACTCTTAAATGTACAGATATTACATGAGCTGAACTGGTAATTTTGAGTATAATATAGCAAGAGGAGTTGGGATGTCTCATTGCTTCCCTGGTTAATTTTTGAGAACCTTTCTTTACCAAATAAATATTTTAAAAAGTTTTAAATATATTATATTAAAAATTATGACATAAACTGATTGTTATGGTCCTGGTGGTATTAACACATGGGTGCCATTCTTTGGTGTCCTACCAAAAAATCTTAGAGAATATGCACATTTTATGAAATATTGATTTATCAATTACAAAAGGTCAGATTTCTTTCATTATAATACCCTGGATTCTTGTAAAGAATGTATATGAAAGAAAACACCAGCTAAATAACTGATAAGATAATTTTATTGTCTTTTTTTTTTTTTACTGTGAGCACACCAGCCCACATAAAAAATGAAATTTTGTTGCTTGCTCTCAAGAAAAAGTGTGTATCTACCCAAACATGTACTTAACACACATATACAAATGCTATACACACACACACACATCACTGTCCATTTTGAATACATAGTGGAAAAGAAGAAACTTTAGAGTTCACATGGCAGCTGTGATTTCATATTGTTGTATATATACTAATACAACCCATCAAATATTTATTTATTTTATTTTTTATTTATTTATTTATTTTGATTTGTCAATCGCTTACAAGATAATAGGTATAAGTATATACATAGTTATGAATACATGAAATGGGTACATATAAGAAAAATAAAAGAAACAATAGGACAGGGACGGTAGGCATGTTGGTGCGCTTATGCACGCTCCCTACAGGCCTCTTAGGAAAGAAGTGAGGTCAATAATAGACAGTCTAAGATTAAAGTTTTTGGGGTTTAGGGAAGAAACCACAGAGTCAGGTAGAGTATTCCAGACATTGACCACTCTGTTGCTGAAGTTGTATTTCCTGCAATCAAGTTTGGTGCAGTTAACCTTGAGTTTGTATCTATTGTGTGCTCTTGTGTTGTTATGGTTGAAGCTGAAGTATTCATTGACAGGTAAGTCATTGCAATGTATGATTTTATATACCATACTTAGATCAGACCGAAGACAGTGTAATTCAAGGTTTTCTAGGTCTAGAATTTCAAGTCTGGTGGCATAAAGTATTCTACAACGAGTAGAAGAATAGAGGACTCTTCTTGTGAAATATTTCTGGACTTTCCCAACTGTGCTAATATCAGATACGTAATGTGGGTTCCAGACTGATGAGCTGTATTTGAGTATTGGTCTAGAAAATGTTTTGTATGCTCTAGTTAGTAGTGTGATATTACCAGAGAAAAAGCTACATAAGATTAGGTTAACAACTCTTAGCACCTTTTTTGCTATGTAGTTACAGTGGGCTGTAGCACTTAGGTCATTTGAGATGAGTATTCCAAGGTCCTTTACAGAGCTTGGATCATCAACAAGGTCTTGACTATTCAGCTTGTATTTTATTTTCTGATTTTTTTTTGCCAATTTGTAAGACAGAGCATTTATTTGTTGAGATTTGAAGTTGCCATTTGTTTGACCATTGTGATACATAGTCAAGATCTTTTTGAAGGGTAGCAGTATTATCTGTGGTGTTGAATAGCTTTACATCATCAGTGAAGAGAACGCAGTTGCTCTTAATATGATCACAGAGGTCATTTATGTAGAGTATGAAGAGAGTTGGTCCTAGAACACTGCCTTGGTCCTAGAACACTGCCACCACTATTGACAGGTACAGAATTTGATAGGACACTCCTAATTTTGACCATTTGTTGTCTGTTTGACAGGAATGCCTCTATCCATTTATGCAGTTGTCCAGAGATACCATAAGATTTTAGTTTTAGGAGTAGTTTGATTAAACACTGCATTAAATTGATCAAAGGATAAACCAATAGTTAGAAGAAGATTTTACTGTTGTCCAGAATTAAATAAATCATCATCATCCTAGCATTTTTCTTGCAGGTACAAGGTCTGCTTGTTCAGAATTAAATAAAAATAGTAAAAATATAGCTGCATCATCAACACCACTATTTCAAAATTCAAGTCAAATCAAATATCTTTATTGTTATCAAAAACAAGTACATAATAAAACTCATAAATATAACAGATGATAATAATAAAATTAAATGGTAATATAAATCAGTTGGCTGCACATCTTACACACAACAAAGCAGAACTTTGCCACAATTAGAGGAACCAAGTCATGGATATCTGAAACAATTATAAGTAAATTGATCAGCATGACTGAGAAATTTGCTTAAATGTGCAGTTACTAATTCTGAAAGAGTCCTAGTACAACAACTGTTAATGTAATAAAAGTTGTTTAGTAATTTTGAAAATGTCTTTGCCACATGGGCAAAATATATGAATCTTGTTTCTAAAACTGTAGTAGGAAAGCATCAAATTGAACCAAGAAGAATGTCCTCCTTTGTGTAGAGAATATAACCTGACTTAGTTATCTAAGAATTCTAAGGAGAACAACCAAGCTGGTCAAGAGTATATCTTCAGAAAGAGATGTCAGGTTTAATTAGATAGGAATATCTGTAATCCAATGCCTCAACATTATTACTGGCAATAGCTATAGCAATAGTTCTTAGAATTATATACCACTCCATAGTGCTTTATAGTTAGCATTTTGCCCTAACAGTCTGAACCCTCATATTACTGATCTTGGAAGAATGGAAGACTGAGTCAAATTTGAGTTCACCAGGATCATTCACACCTGAATGCTCAAAATTGAGCCAAAGAAAATCCAAGGGTTGCTTTGCCTTGACTTTTGATTTGACTTTTTTTTTCCCCATGACCCAGTGTTGTCAATTAAGGTCCAAGATACACAGAAATAAAATGCATTTTGCCCAATATGTGAAAATATATAATTAAATGTTGGTTTCAATGCTCCTGATACCAGTCTCATGATAGGAATCATGTTTTAGATAAAGCAGGGCACTTGAAATTCATTCCTAAGCAACTTGATATCAACTGTTTCTGGAGTACACTGTGGTTCCAATTGAGCCCCAAGTAACAGCTAAGAATACTTGGAATGAATAAAGTTTTTTTACTACTGAAAAATGATTGCAATGCGGTTGTTGTTCTTTAGTATTTCCTGTTGCATATTTCCTGTGCATTCTAGGTAAGGTTGCAACATAAAAAACTGTCCCTCAGTATTTAAACAATTTAACCTGCTGAATCCATCTTCTTAAAAAGGACAAAACTAATACAAGTTTCAAAAACATATTCTTTAGGTTTCTTTGTGTGTTATAAGGATGACTATAAATCCATGCAAGCACAAAATATTTGAATTAAACTGTATTGTAAACCAAAAACATTGTAAACCAAAAACAAGAAAAACATTGTAAACCAAAAACATTGTAAACCAAAAACAAGAAAAAAGAGAAATATCTTAAATTTGTCTCATCCATGAATGTAATAGGGGAACTTTCATTCACTCCAAGGGTGTTTCAGCAGACCACTGTTGCATAGGAAAAGCTACAGAAAATTTTAAAAAAACACACAGAAAAGTGAAATTCTCCCAAGATTTTTCTTATTGATTAACTATCCTTAACAGCAAAAAACAAAACATCAATTCCTTATGTAGGCAAAGCCTGCTTGAAAAATAAATAAGATATGAGTGGGAGGAATTCAGATTTCTAATTATACTATGTGTTATTACATATTCATGGAAAATCTGACTCCCAGTTTGAAATTTCTCAGTCTTAAATCTCACATTTAATTCATATGATTAAATTAAATACCTATCAATGTCAGGGTGAGATATAAGAAGAGTCTATTTTGCACTTAGTGTCCCTTGTAAATTCATAAAGTTCAATAAGGTATTTTTGCATATCGTATTTTTATCTATCACGATCTTCTCCCCACGTGCAGAATATTAACTGTTTTACTTAAACATTTTTAAGCTTTTCTTACTTGAATAAATGACACTTATTCTGTCATAAGGAGAAAATGAAGAAATCCACTAAAGGAACAGGCAGTATCTTATCCCTGCAGGCCCAGAGATGAAGATTAAAAATCATTCTTAAAGATTCAAGTTTAAAACTCTGGAGAGTTATGAAAAGGCAGTGAACAAAAATACTGAATTACATGGATTAATGGTGCATTTTCCAATGATCTAAATAATTTATTATGATTTATTATAGCCTCGCCTTTCAGTCTTTCTGTAAAACCTTGTTGCCGTAGCTGGAAGGAGGAGCTGCCTAGTCACAGAATGGCTATTTACCAAAAGTTAACTAATGGGTTTACTCCCTGTCATCCTATCTGCTCTTCCAAAATGACCCTTGTCACCTTAGTGTATTTTAAACTTTGAATGGACAAATGAGCTCTCTTCCAAACAAATCTCTAGATTGCAACAATCCATCTTGCCTATATTCTACAATATATTGTAGAATCAGAGTTATTTTTGGAAACCCAAATATTACATTTTTTTAAAAATGGTCTAATAAGGCAATGTCTAGAAAGAGCTAAGGAAGGTATTTGTGGATCTCCTGATGCATGCAGATCAGTGTTTTGTTTTGTTTTTAAACTTGGTAAGTTTTTAAGATGTGTTGGCTTCAAATCCCATAATTCCAATAAAACTAGAATTCTGGGAATTGAAAACCACACTTCTGAAATTTGCCAAATTTGAAAAACACTCATGTAGACATTATGTTTTATGTTGCTTAGATCCAGGAAAAGAAACCAAAATCTGAGATGATATATTTCTGAAAGTTGCTATGTTGTTGCAATTAAAATTATTTAGCTTTATAGACCACCTTTCATTTAGGAGCTCAGACAGCATACATAGCACTCCTTTTCCTATCTTATTTCACAACTGTGTGAAGTAGATTGGCCCTAGAGAGAAAGTGACTAGTCTTACCTGATACATATAATAAAAATTTGAAATATTTGATTGTAAATGTATTAACAGCAGCTAGAATTGTATTTGCTAAAAATTGGAAGAGTGAGAAAATACCATCACAGGAAGAAATTATTAAGAAAATTTTGGAATGTGCTGAAATGAGTAGATTGACATTTGAAATTAGAGAACAAGAAGATAAACAATTTTATGAAATTTGGGACCTTTTCTATCAATGGCTAGATAATAAAATATAATAATAGAATATTTAGAACTTTAGGAAACAATGAATACATATTTCTTTTTTTTTTTTCTTTGATACTATCTTTATATAATTTTATTAAGATAGCTTTGGTATGACTTTATGATTTGCTATAAAATAAATTAAGTAAACTATAGTTATCTCGTTAAAGTATGAATTAATAAAATTATAGTCAAATGATTGTTTAATAATGATATCAGGCTATATAATTGTTGATTGATAATATGAGCTATTATGTAATATAACTACAATAGAGACTATGAAATGGATGCACAAAAAAAGTGGTAAACCAACTGATACACTGTCTGTAAACTCATGAAGGAAAGGATGATGTTTTTATGTTTTATGTGTTTTTGTTTGTTGTTAAAATTAATAAAGCTGTTTTCAAAAAAAGATGTGTGGGCTTCAAATCCCACAATTCCAATAAAACTAGAATTCTGGCAATTGAAAACCACACTTCTGATATTTGCCAAATTTGAAAAACACTCATGTAGACATTATGTTTTATGTTGCTTAGATCCAGGAAAAGAAACCAAAATCCGAGATGATATATTTCTGAAAGTTGCTATGTTGTTGCAATTAAAATTATTTAGCTTTATAGGCCACCTTTCATTTAGGAGCTCAGACAGCATACATAGCATTCCTTTTCCTATCTTATTTCACAACTGTGTGAAGTAGATTGGCCCTAGAGAGAAAGTGATTATCCAAAGACAGGCAGGGAACTTCTGTGGTTGAGAGGGTAAGTAGAACATGCTCTTAGTTCGACATTTTGAACACTACAGAAAACTGAATCACCCTCCCAATCAAAATGTTTTGGGTTTCAAATCAGTTCTGGTCTATATGCAAGGCAAGCATTACCATCAGTAGTGGGATTAAAAAAAAAAAATACTGCTGGTTTGGTGGGTGTGATTTGGTGGGCGTGGCAGGGAAAGGATACAGTAAAATCTCCAGTCAGAGGTGGTATTTGCCGGTTTTCCAAACTATTCAAAATTTACGCTACTGGTTCTCTGGAACTAGTCAGAACCTGCTGAATACCACCTCTGATTACTATGTACTACTGTAGTGTTGTACGTGCTACCTACTAATTTCTTGAGTTTCTAAATATAAATGGAAATGATTGCAAACCTCTTAAGCACTTCAACAATATTCAATAGCCAAACAGTCCTGCTAATTTATTAAATATTGTAAACACCAATGCCGATCAGTGTAAAGTTTACTAAGGTTAAATAAAGCATGGACTCAGTAACAAAGATACAAACAAAAAGGAACAGATTCAACAAGTACAAATGCATGAACAATAAATGAACTTGCCCCCCCCCCCAAGAAACCATGCAATACAGCTTAATTTCCCACAAGTCTGCCATATAATGCAATTAAACATCCACAAGATTCCAATTACAAGGAATATAATTATCAAACAATGACAGCTAATTGCACTGCTAACCTATCTCCAACCTCTTTCAAGAGCTCAGTTCACTGCAAGGCTTCAGTGATTGAAGATGTAGACAATTCTGAAACTAAATGACCAAGGCAATCCTTCTTCAAAGCTTAAAAAATATTAAATCCACAATATTGCAAGTAAATGTTCTTGTTGCTCCTAATCTTCTGGTTTCTCCTTTGCTTAGCCCAACATTAACATTACATTCATTAAAATAATAAAGAGTAAGATGGAGTGTTCCCTGTACCATCCTATAATGATGATCAGCTCATTGGATATTAGACAATTAGAGAGATCATCAAAATAATTCAAACTTGTAGAATGTGTTGTAGTATAATTTGAATAATGCATAGTATATAATCAATATCTACATACATATATAATATTCAGTACACAAATTATACTGCAACAAACCCTATAATAACATATATTTGGTTTATTTATTAGCTTATTAATTTGATTCCTATAGCCACCTATTTCAGTGACTTGAGGTGGCATATAAATGAAACAAAATAACAAATAATGAAAATAATATATGGCCAACAATATTGTATATATTATATAACAAATAAAAGTAAATAAATTATAATTAATTTGTATGTTTATTTATTTACTTGCTTGCTTTAGTTGCTTATGCCATCAATTCCTGAAAACCTTTATCTATGAAGGATGCTTGGAGGTCTGAGTTTTGTTGTCTTCTTGCAGACATTTTATTACACAAATTAGGTAACTTCATCAGTGTTAGAAGTGGGGTTTGTTCTCGATTTATATTATAGTTACTATTGGTGGGAGTGATTGTGGAGGTTCTTTATTTAGATTGTTTACTGTTAGCTTGTTTGGCAGTTCCTTGATTGAGGTATTGCTTACATCTTGATTGTTGGTCTGATATTAATCTTGGTGTTAATCTATGTTCATCTGATTGTCTTGAAACTTTTATCTTCCTATTCTCAAGAGAATACAGTTAGCTTGGGTGGATTCTTGAAAACAAAGGAATAACAATAAAGAAATTACTTTGCCAACTCAGAGAGTTTTTCTGATTCCTTGTACCTGACAATGTTATTGTATTGTATATCATCCAAAGTCATTTTGGATAGTGAGATGGTATGCATACAAATTTAAGAAATAATAAATAAGCAAATAAATTTATTGTACCCATAAAATCAGATAGTGTCAAATATCTACTACTATAGGTGTTACAGACACATGCATAAGCATAAGCATACTCATCTGTGTGTATCATTAAACTTTTATTAGAAGAAAAAAGATATTCTTGTGTTAAAAACATTATGAACATGTCCATAGTTTTCTTGACAACAATATGGAGGTAATATCTATTAATCTCCTTTCAGACTTCCCAGTTTAGATTTCTGTTTTGGTCTTTTAAGGCTTGCTGTTTGTCTTTTGTACAATATATAGATTTTATGTGTATTTAGCTATTGATGGCCAATTTGTCAGAATACCAAACTTCCAGAAATTCTCTAGTGTTTTCTTAATAGCCCCCAGCAGATACTGAGGAGGCAGCTTTTAGAAATGCAGATTTGGTAATCCATTCAAGACAGGATATTTTGAAACTCCCTGCAGCAAAGTCTGAAGAAAGGCAGAATGGTAGGATTAGCCCTCACACAAGATCCAACACAGGACACAGCCATTAAGCCACAATAGGAATTGCCCAGCACCCTTTCACAACACAAGCCCCTTAATTGCATCATCTTAGAGAATTCCACACTTCAACCAAACCTGGGAGCTCAGACAAGCACTTAGGATTTGCATTTCCTCTTTTGCCTATAGAGTCATTTATGACTCTTATACAACCCCTACATGACCCTATTGTCAGGAATCTGACAATAGCCAATAGAATACATGTTCTTGCATAGGAACAAGAAGCTCAAGTGCAAATCCCAAAGAAGGTATAATCAGAGGTGGTATTCAGCAGGTTCTGATCAGTTCTGGTGAATGGGTAGTGGAAATTTTGAGTAGTTCAGAGAACCGACAAATACCACCTCTGACTAGAGATTTTACAGCCTCCTTTGACTGCCAGGTCCACCAAGCCACACCCACAGAACCGGTAATAAAAACTTTTGAATCCCATCACTGGGTATGCTACCAGTTCGGCCTCATTCTGCGAAGCCAGTAGCAGCGATGAGCAGTGGAGACTGAACCAGTTCTCTCTGCCGCTCTGCTGCCCGGGTTCCCATACTCACTTTTTATTGCTGATTTTGAAGCGCAGTTGCTTTGTGCAGCACAGAGGAGTGCCGTGCAGCAGCTGTTGAAGTGACCGGGAGAGTGCAGGCTTGCAGGAGGTGAGTTGGAATACTTCTGCACCTGTGCAAATGCGTCTACACCTGTGCAAAGTGTGTGTTTGGTTTGTGTGTGCACGCACACAAAGCGTGCCCACCAAGCCACATCCACTAAATCAGTGGTAAAAGTTTTTGAATCCTATCACTGGTATAACCCCCTCTCCCCACTCTCAATTCCATGTGGTCAGCTGCCCCAAACCACAAACCCATGTGGTGCTGCTTCATCAATAAACTATCTTTCCAATCAGCCTCCATGTTTCCAGTGTCTTTCTCCCAACTTGGAACTGAACTAGATGGATATTTCTTCTAAGAGTGACTTCTTCATCAAAAACGTCTCAGAAACTACTGACAGACTATTACAACTACATGGAATCAGTGTAGTTCAGAGAGCATCAAGGACCCTTCATATCAAATATTCTGCCTTTTCAGGCATTTATTCATTGGCTATGTTTATTAATCAATACACAGTGTTTGGTTGCTTGCCATATATAGTTTCTCATTGGCACAGTGTTATTAAGGCAGATTTCTAGAAATCACAGTATTTTTTGTTGATGTTTTTAGAGCTAAAACTAATTTTATGAAAGGCATAATGATTTAGAAGTGTATTTAGATAACAAGGTGGGATTCCTCCAGTTTTTTTCCAGACTGGAATCTGAAACCTTGTGGGTGGAAATTGCTAAAGGTTTGACAGTACACAAAATAAATCTGACAGATATTTTTAGAGAGCCCTCTGGCTGTATAAAATGTTGATGACAGTGACAGTGAGGAAAAATGCTTATTTCTACAATTCTCCATTGTTTACTCATTAACTTGAATTTTAAAAGGAATCCCATTAATGCCTGCATAGAATGAATAATATAAATAAAAACTACAGATGTATTCTTGCATTAAAAGAAATGCTATGGTAACAGGTTTGGCTGTCTCTGCTGCAGTTTAAAATTTTAAAAAGATGGATTTTCTGGGGGTTTCTCACCCTTATAACATTTTCTATGTTGTATTTCACATCTCTAATTCCTTAGGGCTATGCCTATCTAATACTAATCCTTCTATTGTTCTTAGTTACCATGCTACAGCTAAAATTAACTCAGTGCATTTTAACTAAAAAAGATAGCTTTTTAAAATTTGTTTGCCAAGAATGCAATGTGCTACTGCATAAGATTTACATCAGTAAAAATGGAGATTAATTTTCCTTGTTTAAATGTTTTTCTCATTTAGTCAGAATTAGTCTTTCAATCAGTGCTACAGCATACCAGATTTTCACTATAAAAAAATTATAATGTATTGGTGATCAATTATCTTCATGATATATAGAGAGATCAATATACTGAAGCTATAATCAACAGAATAAATTCTGAAGCAATGACACTAAAGATTTTTGGTGTTAAGAATTGGTAAAGGCAAACCACACATAAGGACTAAATTATTTAAACCCCTTCCATTGTAATTATTGCCACTGTGTCAAAGAATACAGAAGAGAGACATTTGTGATTTGAAAGTTAATGTGTGTAATTTTACAATGATTATCGCCAAGTGTTACAAAGCATTTCCTGCAATTATGAATGCCCCTACCTGGGAATCAGCTCCACCGAACACAATGGGACTTATAGCTGCTCAATAGACATGAGTTTGCTGTCACAATGTCAGTGCAGTCCTATTAAATCTTATTGAGCTCAGTTGGCTTCACTCCCAGATAGGTAGCTACAAGAATATATTTTTGATGTGTTTTTTAAATTCCTAGGCATATGAAAGTAATCTATAGATGTACTGAAACAGAGAAAAGAGAAGATGCAAAAAACAACTCCTTTCCCCCTTCCCCACTCCTTTCCTTTTCTCTGTTATACTTATGTACATTAAAAGGCAAGGAAAAGTGATTTTACAGTTTTCAAATATATGAACAAGATTCAAGTTCTGGATTTGACACCAGAAGAGTTGCAGGACCACAAAATGGGTTGGTATGGTAGAGTAGAAATATATTTTCTTCTTTGTCATTCATTGTGTAGAGCATATTTTCAGATGAGTTATAAGTTATATTTCTCATCTCAATTATATAGATGGGAAAATATTTATATACAAGTTCTTTTTTTAACATAATTTCTTTAGTCAAAAATAAAACTTGACTTCTTGACTATCTTTCTGGCATAAGGTCAGCTGGTGATTGGACAATCAAACCTAATTCAGTGACCTAACTTTATTGATCAATCACACAGTCATTTGGTTTTTTAAAAAATCTAAAAGTTGCTCCATCTCGCAAAGGCTGAGATACTCTCTCCTTTGTGTAGCTATTTGCATTTTCCGTCTTAGTGCTTCTTTCGGTGCAATAATTTCTATTACTGTCTGAACAGACTTGGCCTTTTTGAATACATACTTCCCTGAAAGATATGGTGAAACTGCCCAGATTGTCATAGCTGCAGAGGTCTCATGTTAATGAAGAACAGAAGAAGGCCATCTTCATATCTTCCAGTGATATTGATTGCTATTCCCCATCAACCATCTTTTTCTCTTAACAATAAAGTTATTATTGTGTCCCCTGTTTAGCATATATAAGAATCACATCTGGCTTTGCTGATATCAAATTGTAATAGTTTTGAAGAAAGAAAGTAAAATAACCACCCCAATCCCAAGAAAGTCACATAATTCTTCCCAGTTGGTTTCTTTATTGCTCTACACATTTAGACAGAATCTTGCCAAATTGAAGTAGCCTATTATCTAAGAGTATATTAAGCATATACTCTGAGAACTATTAGGGAGATGCTGTCCTTCACCCAAACTCTCTGAACTGAGTATGCCTGCTGGATGACTTTGGACCAGTAAATCCTTTTTAGCCCAAACCAACTTTGTTGTTGTGGGGAAAATAGGAAGAGGAAAGAATATTATGTATGTTTGCCACCTTAAATTACTTACAAAGTAATAAAATAGGATAAAAACCAATCAATCAATTCAATACATGTATACATGCATCCTCTAGAATCTTCTCTCTCTCCCTACTAGGAATCTGGCCTATTGTATTCTATCAGAAAAACTCCTGTTTAGCATCTGCCAAACTTCTCATTTTACCTCCTCCAAACAGTGTTCAACATCAGTTTATCAGTTCAGTTTGCATTAATATTTATATACATTTTCTATTCATTTTCCATTGCTGACATGTATGTAGAGTGTAGAAATTTTTCCCAGCATGCATATTTTCAGAAAATAAGTATTCTATGGTAAAACATATTTTTGTAAAATATATTTCATATGAACTTTTCAAAATTGGAAATCAAGTAATAAGAGTTGTGAAAGATGTATCAGTTAGTATGCATATATATTTCAGCTTCTCATATATAATTCAACAATCCAAACTTAATTTATTTCTTTTAAAATATTCACACCTCAAAATTTCTATTTGAGAAAAAGATCCCATCAAAAACCCAGTTTTCAATTTAATGTGGCAGTGGGTTTATTATAATATTTTTCATTTCTATATGCTTTTTAATGTAGCTGTTGGTATTAGAAAAAAAAAACACAAGCAGTTGGAATAAATAAAGAGTTAAGATGCAGTAAAGCTTTCATTCATCCATATTCTGGGGGGTAGGACAAATTGTGTAAACTTTATTTTAAAATATTTTGAAGAAAGATGCCAATTTCAATATTGCCTGCATAAGAATGCATGTCAATTGACATTAGATATTTCTTTTTCAGCAGTTTGAGACTCAAGTATCATGTGATGGGATGAGCTCCCATTCTTAGCTCTGCTGATGCCAACCTAGAAGTTTGAAAGCATAGGGAAATGCAAGTAGACAAAAGGTACCACTTTGATGGGAAGGTAATAGCAATCTGTGTGTCTCAGTGTACAGTCATGCCAGCTATATGACCATCAAAGTGTCTTCAGACAATATTGGCTCCCTCGGTTAGGAAACAGAGAGGAGCACCACCTCCTAGGGCATGGGTGTCAAACTTACCTCACTTTGTTGCTGTCACGTGACACATCACAAAGTTTTTTTTCCTTCATGGAGCTGAGATGGGTGTGGCCTGTATGTTATACATTCAGCCCACAGGCCACCAGTTTGACACCCCTGCCCTAGAGTCAGAAACTGGGTCAGGGGAAACCTTTACCTTTTTTTTAAAAAAATAAAATAAGGTAAGATCTAGCATTATAGATCTACCAGTATGACTGGGGGGGGGGGGACGGGACTGCCATGTGGGCTCTTTTGTTCAATATTTAAATTTAATCCATATCTTTATTTTCCATTTCTGGTACCATCTGAACCTATAATTGAAGAGAATTACTTTTTTGTCGTCCAACAAGAAAATGTCTTCTTTTTGTTTTTGAATAGGAACAACAACAAAAATCAATCAATTCATTTGATTTGAGATTGGTTTCCCTATTCACTCCAATAGAAGGGCTATGCTGCTGCAGACCTAAAATTTTAGCTGATGGGGCCTATGAGAATAATCTTTTCTGTCATGGCTCCTGCCCTTTGGAACAGATTGGTGGTGGAAATGAGATTCACCTCCACTGTTCTGGCTTTCTGAAAGGGCCTTAAAACTTGGGCCTATTGGTTGGAGCCCAAATGATAGTGCTCCATTCTGGGTATAGTTGGCGGAATTATATACAAGATTCCAACTTCATCCATTCATGTTCTCAGTTTGTAGTTTTTTTAAAATATGATTGTAGTTTTTAATATGATTCTTATGAATTGTAATGTTTTATGTTTATGATTTTTGTTATAGAATCTCAGGCTATAATAAAGGAAAGAATAAAGAGGTTGCCCAGCTTGTACCCATAAAATCAGATAGTGTCAAATGTCTGATAATATACCTGTTACACACACAGAGAGATAAGCACAAATTCACCCACCTGTGTGTATCGTTAAACTTTGATAAGAAGAAAAAAGATACTCTTATTTGTGTTAAAAACATCATGAACATGTCCATAAAGTTTTCTTGGCAACAATATGGAAGATTTCTATTTATATCCTTTCAGACTTCCCAGTCTGGTTTACACTCCTGGCTTTTCTTTTAGTCCCCACTTCAAATACTAACCTGATCCAATCCTACATACCTTTTCAAATCAGCATAGAACATTGAATAATACAATTGGAAGGGATCTAGCCCTAAGCACCAAAGTAGATAGATGCTGCTAATAATGATTTCTAAAGACTCAACGCCAGTAAGTTATTCTAGTGGTAACATTCTGAAGGTAAAAAGAAATCTTATTTATTTGTTCGAATAATGAACAAGTTGGTATGATTCTCTAAATCCTTTCTTAATGTTAATAAGATGTTAATATGCCTGTAGATAAAAAATAACTCCCATTGTATATTTCTCTACATTAAATTTCTAAAGAAATTCCTGCCCAGGTTTATTTTATTTTTTGCCTTGAATTTTCCAGATTTATTGACACAAGCAGATATAAGTATCCTTTTTTTTTTTTTTTGTATCTCACTTACCTTGATCTGCATATTATCCATTCTATGATAACTGGTTTTAAGTAAAGACTATATAAAAATTATTTTTCTTATATAATGTTTAGCATTTGCACTAGGTAGAAAGTTGTCAATGCCATCATATTTGTTAAATTCTTGAGTGGGAAGACTTTTTAGTTTGTCTGGCTATAAAAAACAATGCAGTGCAGATATAAAAGGGTATCCAAGTAGGTAGTAAACAGAGACATAATGTCTTATTACAAGAATACAACTTTTGTATCAATAAAACAAGATTCCTGGGAAAAAGAATACTCTTAAAAAGCCTGCCTCATTCTACAGTTTATTTTTATCTGCTTCTTTAGGCCTAAATTGGCTCCATGAACAACTTACCTGTCAGGAAGAACAGCTATTTCCAGGTGACACAAATCCTACCTCTTGAAGCCAATTCCTAGAAGAATCTCTATAATTATCTCCCCAACGGCACAGAATATAGCCATTGATTCTTATCAACTGCAAGAAGCTCAATTGTGGGTAGAAATTGGGATTTCCAACTGGTGTGAGCACGCAAATGACCATTTTCATTTGGAAATGATAGGTTTTGTATAAGTAGAAACATTCAGAACTATTGTAGGGGCATTAATGGAAAGCAGGTAAAACTACATTTCCCAGGAAATCAGCAAAAGCAACAAAAACATGACTGTTGTATATATTTTATTGAGACATCACTTTAGGGCTATTACATTTAGAATGCAAAAAAATTGGATTATTACTGTCAGCAAAGAGTTAGTGAATTTCTTTTCTGCTATCTAGCACTGCTAGAAATGTATAGTTGACGTAAGGGAAGAAGATGTTGAAGCGTCTTGGAACGCAAGAAAAAATATGTTAAAGATTGTGTGGAGTAGAAAGCACAAGAAAGAGGGAACATTGAAATCATAACTGTGAATAAAAAAGAGATATTGCTGTAAAAAGCTTGAGAGAAAAATACTTACAATGCATATATAAAAAAAATAATTTCAAAAGTACAGTCAGAACAAAGAACAGTTAGCATTAAAAAAATGTGAGGGAATATTGAGAGATTTTGGTAGAATTTTGTTTTAATGTTTTGGATATGGATGAGCAATGTTAAAAAAGGACAGAGTGTTTGGAATTAAAAGTTTAAAAAAATGATGAAATCATTTTAATGAAACTTAAGTAAAGGAATGCACTGAGCAGGCATTAAGACAAATTTGTCTGATGTCACCTCAGATGTTGAATGTATTTATTGATAAATATATGAGGATCAGCAGGATGTTGTTTAGTAATGTGAATGCATGTGTATTTGGTAGGATGATGTCATTAAAATCATGAAGGTGTAAATCCAAATAATTTGCAAGAAATGATTATATGATATAATGAGATTACTATATGAAAAATAATATCAAAGAAGATAGTTGTGCTTCATAGGGAAGTGCAATGGTCTGTAGTGAGTAATGAATCTTTCCTGAAAGAAAGAAATAACTTCTGACCATTTTGTTGTATGGAAGAATGAGATGCTTCTGACCATTTTGTTGTATGGAAGAATGAGATGTATTTTCAACTAGTGTGAAGATACAATTTTTGTTTGGAGCATTAATGGGACTTTTAAAGAAGGTGTAGTTTAAATTCTAAAAGAACATATTTTCCTCCCATTACAGTAGAACCTCTAGTCATGAACCCTTCTGACCATGACCAAATCAGGTTCCAACCAAAACATTCACAACTTTTTGGATCTGGTAATGAACACATACTTGGGTGGTGATCAAATCAAGCCATGGCCGATTTTCCCTTCTGCATTATTTTTTTTGGAAGCACCAAATTTCCTATTGTGGGAATAATAGAGGAATAAGGTTTGAGTCATGACCAAATTGGGTTGTGACCAAAGTTATGGAACAAATTATGGTCATGACCATAATAGAGGTTCTTATTGTTTGTTTTTTCACAATTAAATACATATTTGGATATGCATCTTTCCTGGGTTTGACAGAGACAGAGGATGTTTTTTTCCCCCAAGCCAGCTAGATATCTAAATCAAGTAGCAATTCCCAAATTCAGAAGAACTATAATCTTGGCAATATTTAATGGCCCCTGAACAGTTGAGCAGAACAAAATATCATTGAACAAAGATACTGTCTCTGTAGTAAAAAAGTTCTAAAATGATTAACCAATGTTTTGTTACGTTGCTCCCATTAAGATGTCCAGCTGCAGCTAATCATACTCCATGTTGTCATATTTCAGGTCACCTACATGCATTTTATTTGTAGTTGTTATCCAACCACTATGGTTTTATTTCTTGTAACATTGCTTTCTTTCTTTTACTATTTGCAAAACAATCTCTACTTTGACCACTCCAATTATAATTATTTGATTTTTTTTTTGTGGTTTTTATTTGCTGTCTCTTAATTTTTCCTCCTTCAGTTTCTTGAGCTGGTCAATGACTATAATACAATACTACTAGTTTTTCTGATATGATTGACTGACAAACCCATTGTTTTCCTATACTCTTTTACAATATGTTTATTGAATGATTTCCTCTCCAAGCCTCTTCTATCTTTAGGTAATAGCATTTCAGAGTAATGTGCCAGTTTATGTTCTAGATCATCTTGAAGAAAAGTCTCTACATGGTTACAAAGTGTTGACACCAACTTGATGGCACATAATCAATCAACCTGTCAGTTGAGTATCAGCTTATTACTTCTGTAACATGAATGCTTGGTCCTCCTTGCATTTTGCCTGCTTATGTACAAAACATAATTGCTTCAATCATTCAAGCACTAATGCTTTTCAAAGCTAATCTTTCTCCATTGACTGGAAGTACAAGGATATTTTCAAGTTTATAATTCTCCATCTCTGGCTATTTTGAATGATGATTACAACTCATAATAGAGAGAGAACAATGCATAAATTTTCTGTGTGTGCTTCGTTTCTCTGTGAGAAGATCCTTTGGAATAAAAAGCATATTCATATGCATAAAGATACTTAGCATTTTGATGATCTATGCTGATTCCTATGGATTATATGCAGCTGAACCTGGAATTTAAAAGCAGAACAACAGATTATATATATATATATATTAAAAAACTTTTTGTATACTTGTGAAAAGTGTAAAGCAGTCCAAGGATCTCCTAGTCTAAAGCTTGTTTTTTTTTTTTAAAAAAAAAAAAACATGTCACAATGTTTGTTCTGATGGTGTGATGCTGTTTTTTCATATTTCATAGTTGATTGCCATGAAGTAGGGCAATAAAATGCTAAAATAATGAGTTATGAGGAAGTTGTATAACATTACAAAGAAGGAGAAGTTCACATACAATCATTATTTTGTATGGCAGGAGTACAAGAAATCATCTCATATCAAGTCTGGTCCATTATTAAATATTGTCTACATTAATTGATAGTGGCAGAATTTCAGAGTAGAGTGTTCTCCAACCCACACTGGAGACTAAACTTGCATCCTTTGGTATATAAAACTGTCCTATTGCCTTGCCATTGAGTTATGATAGTACCATCTTCTTGCTAACATGCAATTTCATCGTAATAACACTCTTAGATTATATTTCTCAATTGGTAGGTCTCTCAATGTGGCTGAAAGAAGCATTGGAGTCTTTAGAGGCTTGCTATGACAAATCTGGAAGGCATTCTGTGAATAAAATTGCCTGCCCTAGTTCTCATATCACTTATTAGGATGGTTACTAAAGAATCACCCAGGGAACTGTCTGATCACTTTGTATGGAATCTTTTCAGATTATGTCCTATGAAGCAGTGGTGGGATTCAAATTTTTTTACTACCGGTTCTGTTCATGACTGGGTGGGCGTGTCTTGGTGGCCATGAGACTGGGTGGGTGTGGCCAACTCAATGTCACTCACGTCAAGAGATGCCTCACCTGGCCCCTCCCCTCCCAGCCATTCCTTGTCACACCCAACCTCAACATATCTATAGTTCTGAAAAATGTTGTTCACCTTTTGCTGATTTTATTATCTACGTATTATAGATGTACTTTCATGGACCACTGAAAGGAGGATATGGCTCACATGCTTTGCCCAAGAGGGTGATAGGCAATAGGCTTTTACGGGGCTTCCAGAAAGAGGGGGGGGGGAGAATATATTTTCCAAAGCACCAGAAGGCAAACAGTTTATTTTCCAAAGCAGGATGGAAACTGGACAGAGAGAGAAGCAACCTAAAAGGAAGGAGAAATTTCCTGACAGTGAGAACAATTAACCAGTGAAACTGCTTGCCACCAGAAGTACTGGCTGCTCCAACACTGGAAGCTTTTAACAAGAGACTGGACAGCCATAGAGTTCTGCCTGCCCTCCCCACGCCCATCATTTCTCCAAAAAGTTGAGCGAGCACTCTGGCTCCTGCAAATTGCTACCCTGCCACCTTTGACCCCCCTCCCACTCCATGCAGCCTTTGGGCCCTTGCTTGGCAACTTGATGAACCTGGCAGCATTGAGCCAAGCCGGCCTGGCCCTGACAGTGGGAAGCACGGGATCCCACACCACCACTGGAGCTGGTTTCCAGCCGGACCTTCGCTTTGCTTTCCCTTTCTTTTTCACACACCAACGAGATCAAAGGACTGAACTTTGCCCGGCAGGGTTCATCCACAGCACACCCGAGCTTGGCTGCCTCCCAAACCGCCCCCAGCTATTTCTCCTGGACAAATGTCTCAAACTGCAGCAAGAAACAAAGCTTTCCAAAAAAACAACAACGCTGGCAGCTGCCTCCTTCCTCCTTCCCAACCCCCCCCCAAACCACCACTCCCAAAGGAAAAGAAAACCCATCCTTTATGGACGCCACCTGCCTTGCAAAAAATACAGGTCCAAAAGTCCATCCTACCCCCCCTCCCCACAAACCCATGCCCGAAGTGATGCCAAGCGGGGGCAAAGATAGGAAAGGGGCTGCAAAGAGAGATGGAGAGAGGGTAAAGGGAAAGCCGAGCGGAAGAAAGTTGCGGGGGGGTGGGGTTTGAGGAGGCAGGGAGAAAGTTTAAGAAAACAGAAGCTTGGAGAAGCGGAGCAAGAGACATGCAAACATGTCCCCCCTCTTTTCCCCCCAAAAGCGAAATGAGAGGAAACTGAAAAAGAAACTGAATCAAATCTTGTCCAAATTTGAGGAAAGAGGGCTCAGTGTGTGTGCATGCACGTGTGTATGTGTGTGTGTGTGTGTGTTTTCCTCCCTTTCCCTTCTTCTCAGCCGCTCAACGGCGCAGCAGCAACCACAGTGCTGAGCAACCTGGCTTCTCCTCGATCAACCTGTTCAGAGTCTTTTGGGATGCAGAGGGTGGCAGCTTTATTTGGGCTCTTTTCTCTCCCTCTCTCCCTCTCTATAAGTAGTAGGTACAAACTATTGCTGGGTTAATTTAGGTACTTAACTGACAGAAGGGCCTCAGTATAAAAGCTAATTATGAGGCTACAAATTGTATTTTGTGCATCACAGAAGATTGCAGTTTGTTATACAGATTGTAATATTTCCATACATGAGAAGATACTTAAGAATGTGATGAACCAGATTCAGATGAAATTGGGATGAAATTGATGTTTTTAGACTTGATTTTAGCAAGTACAGGCCCTCTATACTTGACTCATTATTGGTTGTGATGAACCAGTGCATAAAACTTATAATGTGATAGTTAGTAAACAATAGATTTAAGCTCAATTTTCAGTATGCAGATGCCATATTGAAAGTTTTCCAGAATGGAAAAATGATATTCCAAATGTTGTTGATTTCAGAAAAAGTATATGCAAACATCTTCTGAAGAAATTATTCAATTATAGTTCAAGTTTAAGGTGACATGTTAAAATGTATCTGTTTTCTTGTAAACATTATAGTTGGTACAATTTAACAGTCCACCTATGCAGTTTGTTGTTGTTGCCATTTGCTATTATAGTGAGGTTTATGGTTTTTAGTGTTATTCACTATATTACAGGTGTAATCCAATGCACTTCAGCCAAGGTTGTTCTACACTATGAGGTCTAGAAAGCAAGCATGATGACACTTATGCTCATTAATTTTTATGAGCATATTAAAATGATATGAGCCAAGGCTAATACCTAGAAAATTAGGTAACTGGGGTTGGAAGAAGAGTTGCATATCAGATATGGTATTTCCAATCCACCATTCTAAAGATTTTCCCATGGAATCTGCAGATTGTGTGCATATTTCAATTATTCTTCCTTTTCCCAAGGGGGGAAATATATATATATTCTATTCCCCAATTTTGCTCTTGAAAAATAATACCAAATGGATGGAACATCTTTTATTATTTTAGTATTGTTATTTTGTACAGTTAACTGTATGTGTTTTTCTGATATTTACATACCTGATTTGCATTACATAAATTTGTTTTACCTTAATTAGAGGCTTCACAACAAACCATGTTGTTCACTGAAAGAGATGTTTTTAAAATATAAAAATAAAAAATTTATTACAAAAAAAAAAAAGGTTTGGCAAAACACACATTTCCTTAAACAGTACTATATTTAATTACCATCTTATGGAGATCTCTTTTTACATTAATGGATTACTTGCCATAATTATTCTTGGTTACTGTACTTTGAGAATGATGATTCCAAATCTTTACTTCAGGGGTGGGATTCTGCCGGTTTGGACCGGTTTACTAGAACCGGTTGTTATGATTCTCCATAGTTCGGAGAATCAATAAATCAGGCCTCTTTTTGCCCCGCCCCTGTCCACCCACTTCTCTGCTCCCTGCCCAGTCAGTCCCTATTGTGCATGCGCAACATCATGTGAATGCACAACATGCCTGCAGCCTCCTTTTGCCTGCCTGGCCAGCCATTGCTGCCTGCCTTTTGCTGGGATCCTGCTCCATGTGATGATCTCCTTGGGTGAGTGCAAGCCCCAGTCACCTTTCTCCCACCACTTGCCTTTTCTTTCGCCCTTTCCCTCCCCACCACCACTTGCATTTTGCCACTGTTGCTGGTCGCCTTTCCCCACCACCACCCACCACCACCACCATCACTTGCCTTCTGCTGGGGAACACTTGGAGAGGCTGCTGTTGGCTCCAACCAGGTCAGCAGCTGCTTAACTCACCTGCTGTTCCAGCTGGGAGAGCGAGGGAGCCTCTCCCGAGGGCAAAAAGTTTGCAAGTCCCCCTCCCTTCGGAACGGCTTCCGTGCAGCAGAGAAGCAGTCTGGTTGAATCCTGCTTTTCTCTGCTGCCTGGGAGCTGTTTCTGATGGGAGGCTTGCAAACTTTTAGCTCCCTCACTTCCCCAGAAAGAGCAGGTGAGAGAAGGAACCCAGAGCCGACACAACTCATGAGCCTCTCCACTGTTTCTTCCAGCTGGGAGAGCAGGGAGCCTCTCCCAAGAGCAGAAAGCTTGCAAGAAAGCTCTCCCTCCCTTCAGAATGGCTCCAGTGCAGCAGAAAAGCAGTGCAAGCTTTCCCAAAGGGGGGTCAAGCAGGAGAATCCCCCCCTCTCATGAAGGGAGGCATGTGAGTATTACTGCCTGCCACGCAGTAAAGCCGATTTTTTATATATATATATAGATTGTTCTGACTATCAATTGGTATAATAACAGGCAAAGGATAGGCAGAGGAACAACTTGAGCAACTTGAGGCTATTCCCACCCCACGCCACGCATGCTTCATCTTGAAATAACTTTAGCTGAATTTCAGCAAGGATGGGTGCCCAGGGGTTTAGATGTGATCTGACACAAACGTGCAGCATATTGCACTATTCACAGCCAGTTGCTCTTTACCCCAATCATCTGAAGCAGGGCGTGTAAATGCAAAGGAAACACCAAAGAGTGTGAAGGCAATCAGCAGCCATAGGATCATGAGTTGTTCTGCCATCAGTCAAACTGCTTATTTTCCTCATAGGCAGGTTTCCTTTTCCCTCCTGCCCAAGCCGGGTCAATTTCTTCCTGAACTCACAAAGTTGCCACCTTTGACCCTTCAGCCCCATCCCAACTCAGCCGTGTCTGCACCTGCCTGGAGTGAAGCCAGACTCTTTGAGCTCTCTCGCTCACCACCAATCCCCACTGGAGCCTCCCCACAGGCTTGGGTGATCTCAATCCTTTGCATGGAGCTGGCAGCATGGTGTGGTGGTGACAGCTATGGCAGCGAAACAGAGGGCAGGAGGTGGCTTGCAAGACAGCCCTTCCTGGGCGGGGGGGGGGGGGAGTGAACTTGACCTAGGTAAGGGATAAGTAGGCAAAGCAAAACGAACCAGTTCAGCCATGCTGGCTGGGAAAGAAGAGAATATGCTTCTTCTCCCCCTTGTGCTGCTGTGGCTGGATCCAGCTGGGAGAATGTCCCCATTGCCACCTTGGTGTGCTCTGCTGCTGCCGCCTCCACCCCAGCCACCACTGCCACTTCTCCGGGGCCAAAATGAAAGGAAGCAGGTGGAGCAGACAGGTCCATTGCCTCTGCCTGCTTCCTTTCATTTTGCTGCTGTCGCCACTGCCACTGCCCACAGAGGCATTGTACTTTGGGAGGGCTTGCGGGGGTTGCTCCATGGCCTCACTACTACCACCACATGCCTCCTCTTCCTTTTCCTGCTGTCCGCTGTTATCTGGAGCTTGCAGGATCATTTGGTTCATCCCAGACCAGGTATGTGTGTGTGTGAGTGTAAGTGTGTGTGTGAGAGAGAGAGAGAGAGAAAGAGAGAGAAAGAGAGAGAGAGAGATTGAGAGAGAGAGAGAGAAAGGAAGGGAGAGAAAGAGAGAGAGAGAGAAAAAGAAAGAAAGGAAAGAAAGAAAGAGAAAGAGAGAGAGAGAGAGAAAGAAAGAAAGAAAGAAAGAGAGAGAGAGAGAGAGAGAGAGAGAGAGAGAAAGAAAGAAAGAAAGAAAGAAAGAAAGAAAGAAAGAAAGAAAGAAAGAAAGAAAGAAAGAAAGAAAGAAAGAAAGAAAGAAAGAAAGAAGAGAAAGTGAATGAGATATATGGATGGATAAATAAATACATGGAAGAAGGAAGGGAGGGAGGGAGAGAAAAAAGGAGAGGAAGGAAGGACTCTTTGAAGCAGCACAGCAACCTAGGGCTGGCCTGCAAGGGATCTTGGAGGTCATCTAGTCCAACTCCCTGCTCCAGGAGATTCTTACAGAATGAAAGAATAGCAGGGTTAGAAGGGTGTGTGTGTGTGTGTGTGCGGGCACGCATGGCTGTCAAAACTCCAATAACAGGTCAAGTAGCTCTGGAGAAATCAGTCATAAATTAGAACACTTGCTAAGCAACCGTCATTAGGAGCACTTGGTTTGCCAGTCACATGGCCACATGGTCACGCCCACCCAGTCACATGGCCACCAAGCCACGCCCACTCGGTCACATGATCACCAAGCCATGCCCACCCAGTCACATGACCACCAGGCCACACCCACAAATTAAGCCATGCCCACAGAACCAGTTGTTACAAAATTTGAATCCCAGCCCTGCCTTACCTGTTGGAGAGCCAACATTGTATCTTCTAAAGCAATATCACAACTCAAACTCCATATTTTATCAACTTGGGTCCAGTACCAAACACTGGGCTGTATTCTGATAGCAGAACACAACTTTAATCCCCCACGTTTTTTGGTCACTGCAGTTAATAGCAGAGGTTTATGCTTCTTTTACAGTTCTGTTAGATTCCTAGGCAAATGCACAACACAGAATATAAGGTTTCACACATGCCAGGAGCCACCTCTTCCCTACTGGGCCTAAGAGCCTGCCAGCTGGGGGAATTGGTTTGTTCTATTTTTGCTGAGAAGACAAAGGAAGCCTTGCCATCAAAGAAATTAAAATCATTCCTGTTTCAGCTAGCAATTGACAGTTTAAGTGAGATACCTATATTTAAAATGTGATGCCTAAGTCAATCACCTCATTCTACTGATGGAAGCCTGGCTCTCTATGTAAAACAACAACCTCATTATTTTTTTTTTTCTTTCTTCCTCTCCCACTCTTTCCCCCTATTTAATATTTATCCATCTTCAGTTGTTGTTTTTTTTTCCTGCTCTCTTCATGACTAGAATTTGTACTCCCCCCCCCCCCCATGTTCTCTGGCTTATTAGTTTCTCCATGTTTCTCTCAGTCTCTTATTGCACATATATGGACATAAAAATGACTTCATTTGTATTCTAACAATTGACAACCCAATTTATTCTGACTTGCCAATTCATGTCAAATCCTTCAATATGAAGGTGTATCAGACAGCCAGTTCTTTTAAAAGAACACATTTAAATGCAGGCAGGCAAATATTCCATCATATCAGCAGCATTTACAAATTCCTCAATGATCTTTCAACAATTTTCCCATATTTGCTTTTAGAAACAAAATCCTTGTTTCCTACCCAGCTGTCTTAAAAAAAAATACAATTACAGCTATTTCTTGGGGGTGGGGGGGAGGGCGGGAGAGAGCAAAATATGATTTTACATTGTCTGACTACTAGGGTAAGGTAGGGAAGATGACCTTGAGAGGAACTTGCAAGCACCATTAACTAAGCAAAAAGGGCCAAACATTTTTTTTTCAAATCCAGAGCAATGAGATAGTATTTGAGAATGGCTCAGGCAGATGCCTCCCTAATTCAATGCAGCATAAGAAAGGGGAGTTGATGCACTACAATCAGACCCATATAAGTTTTTTTTTTTGTAGCCAATATTTCTAATCTATTTCTTTTGGATTTGACTTTTTAATGAGGCTGGTTTTTTTACCTTAAAGGTGCTTTTTAAAAAGGCAACTGGACTATTTTTTTTCCTTTAAGGAACACATTTAGCTTCTTAACCAAGAAGATTCATTGGTTACGGCAAGATGTTGGGGGTGAGGGAAGGATTAGTTCTGACAGGATGGTGGGAGTGGGGTTGGAAGGATCACATTTCCTTGCAGTCATCTGTTTATTAGCATTCTCCCTGAGAGCTCTTGAGGCCAGTTGGGGATTGCTATTGTTAACCTTTAGAGACAGTCCAGACAAAAGGCACAACCATAAGTACCAGCTGTATCTTTATTGTAAAGACACATTAACAGAATTTTGCAAGATTGAAAACATTTCTCCCTTCCTTTCCTTTTGTTCTCTGGAAAACTGGGATGGTTTTCTGAAATGCTTCCCATAGCTGCTCTCCTTCTATAGGTTGAGAAATCTTTCTCATGCCATTGTCTAGTCTGCAGCTTTTCCTCCTATCTCCTATGATCATTATCACAGGAGCATGTCAAATTTTTCAACTTTCAATTTCCAAATATTAGAGGTGTTCAAAAATTGTGACATGCCTTGGGGATTGTAAAGATATTTTTGTTACTTTAATATAATTTAGATGTGCTTGGTAAGTAACTACATAAATATCAGAACTTCTTTAACATTTTGTTTGTTTTATTATACCATTACAATTATATGGTTGGATATAATAGTGTCATTTCAATTGCCCAGGCCTTTTAAGGATCTCTGTGCCATAATATCGCATATTTGGGACTATTGTTCATGAAAACATTAAATCACAGAACTGCACCACTTGAACCCTTTTCTCTCCAAATAAAAGTCTAAATTATAAGTAATGCAGATGCATTATATTGCCAGAAACAGAGTAGGACTGAAAGGTGGAAATTTTATGAGAAAGAGCAAGAGTCAATATTATTAGAAAAGCTGCACTTCCCACCATCACATTAATACGATACAGTGACAGTTAAAAAACTTAATTTAAAAATAAATTGCACCTATCAAAATTTACTAATGGAAGACATATTGCTTTTGATTTAAATATTTTTATGCTAATTCTAATAAAGTAGACTGAAATGAAGACTACTGGGTGTGAGCCAGTGGTCTTTCTCCATGCTCTAAAAGTTTGAAACATGATACCTAGTTCACATAACTTTATTCCATAGATGCTCTTTTTCAAAACACTCAACCTACCTTCCCTCAGCTTTGTGGTGAGTTTCAGTAGCCCTTTTACATGCTGAATTTCCCATGATGTAATCTTATTCAATATAGATTAATAAATGCTTACTCCACAAAAAGTTTTCAATATAATGCAAGCTTGTGCTTTAGTCTCCTGCTGAAAATGCTTGTGATACAATCAGTTCATTCTAGTTCTGTGTTTAACATGAGGAAGCCAGCAAGGGGCTAAGATTTAGCTATAGTTCTGAGTTGTTATACATGAAATATCTGTAATTTTTTAACCTTCCAAATCTGCCTGAAGGGGGAAAAACGCTGAAAACAGAGACAATGCACTGTTGAGGAAACAAAGGTTCCTGGACAACATCTGAAAAGTGTGAAGGGCTAACAGATTTCAATACACCTGTCATTCATGCTTCTTGGAAAGTGTGGAACTCTATTACTGGGAGGTTTTAGCAGATAAGGGAGATCAGCTTAGCAACCTGCTGTCAAAAGTAATGAGGAACAAATTGTTCACATGCAGTCAATGGCCAAAGCTACTGTAAATGTAACCTCTGCAAAAGAGGTAAATGGGACTCTTCTAATATCAGTAGAGCCTCTCTGACATCACTGTTCTTATCCAGCTGATGGACTTTCCTCCTGTCAAGCAACAGTATAAACAAGATCTACAATGCTTTTTATGAGCCATATATTTTTGTGTCATTTCTACACAAAACTTCAATTTGCACATTTCAAGAGAATTATTAAATTGGGAATAGTTACAACCCACTATTTTTACTCAGTGAACCTAAAAAGGGGTACCAACCATAAATGCCAATGCAACCGCTTAACGATGTCAGATTCTGGAAACAGGTTCTGGAAAGAAAGTATACTTTGGTTTTCAGAAAAGGATATCCTTCTGCATCAATAGGATACAGCATTGTTGATCCCTTCCCCACCCATGAATATTCAACAGTGTTGCTTTTGTTCACAATAATATTCTTACTAACTGAGCTTAGTTATTTTCTTGCAGACTTTTCATTAACCAATTAGGTACCATGCTAGCAAAAAAAAAATGATAAACAGAGATTAACACCAGGATTAATAACAGACCAAGCAATAAATAATACTCCAATCAGAGAATTATCAGCTCAGACAAACAATCAAACAGTAAACAACAGCCTAACCAAGTAACTATCAATAACATTCCCACTCCCTCCAATATAAACAGAAAGAAAATCCTGCTCCCTCCTAGTACTGATGATGTTACCTAGTTGGAAGTCCATTAAAACAACCATGCTCAGAGAGCACCAAGAACTCACTGAACTACAAATATTCACTTCTATTGGTATCCCTACTAAAGATTATATGGTAAACTACCAGGATATGAATCGTGAATAATGTAGTATTTCAGAGGAATTGCAGATGTTTGATGCAGTAAAGCACTTGGAATATTGCTATTTTTTCAAAGCAATATCCATATTTATCATCCATTCAACTATCCATCTACCTACCTACCTACTACCAATCTATGTATCCAAAGAACAAATTCATATTTCTCCATATATACCTGTATATTCCTGTCTGGAATCACCCAGAAAAATACATGGAAAATGATTTGAACCTCACCTGCTTTACACCAAGTGCAGATGCTGTCTTGGGATGCAAGGCTGGCACAGATAATACATCTGTGGAATTTCAAAAGAAATAAGTTGTGTGAAATCTATCAAAAACATCTCAAGGGACTCCCAATCATTCTTAATTAGTCTGATTTCTTCTAGTTTTTGAACTGCTTGGGTTTTAAGGAACATAAAAACATCTTTGGAGAATCTGTAATAAGATTTCCAATTTTTAAATTGAAAGTTTCTGCTAGATATCACATTGTAACAAATCAGACTAAAAGCATGAATAATTGAAGCAAGTTTCTTGCACAAAAGCAGTAATTGTTCATCAGGTTCTGTTCACTGAATGTTTACCAATACTATATAAAAACTAAAATCCAGATGAATTATTCACTATTGTATTCTTATCTATTGTTTTTGTACCTTCTTATATTTCTATTGCCTATTTTATTACAACATAGTTCTGTCCCATTAATTCTGTCATAAATGGATACATTTTTTAATGAGCATTAATATTTCCTTTAATCTTTATAATTCAAGCCTTGCTCCATTCAGTTGCTTTCCTCACACAAACAAAAAATAATGCAGCTTTTAAAATTTAATCCCTATATCACAGTGGTGAGTCTTTATTAATATATAGCAGCAGTAATTTTCCATTTTGAATTGCTTTCTTCCTACTCATCTGCTTGGTGGACCTTAGTGGTAAGCTAGAGGATAGAGCTTGGTAATCACATGGGTAGTCTTCAAACCAGATTTAAGGTTTTTAAAGATGATGGTCTTGGTATAGAACCAATAAACCCAAACAACTGGCATGGAATCAGTATACTGTAATATCCCATGATAACTTGGTTCTTCTGGTTCCATGTCTAAGTCAAACTTTAGAGTGCCAGAATGAAGCCACCTTCTTGGCTTTCTCATTCCCCCAAAATAAGTCATTATCAGTTCATGTTTCTGGTTGTAGCCAATATATCAGTAGATGACCGGGCTCTATGTCTCTCCACATTCACATAGTGTGTTGTTATCTGCTAAGAATATACACTTGAGCAAATTGGTTTTACATTTAGGCAACTCGCAATCTATTCAGAGATCATGTGATCACTTGGTTTCCAAAGGCAGACACCCATCTAAAGCATGTAATAAGAGGCCAGTTTGGGTGTAATTAGTGAATGGAATGCAAATTGGTATCAAGCCTTCTTGGAACTGTTGAAAGGACTCTCCAGTCTATAACAC
The DNA here is from genome assembly GCA_033807585.1 of Hydrophis major. Taxonomy (NCBI): domain Eukaryota; kingdom Metazoa; phylum Chordata; class Lepidosauria; order Squamata; family Elapidae; genus Hydrophis; species Hydrophis major. The sequence continues at coordinate 21,866,562 of CM066331.1, forward strand.
ACCCTTTCAACAGTTCCAAGAAGGCTCCACACCAATTTGCATGACTCAGGTGACTCTGATGACAGAAATAAAGCTCCAGGTGAATTTAATGACGTGGAAATTTAATAAAAGAATGCAAATAACCAGTTGTCTACAAGAAGCATAAATCCTTCCATTACCCACCATCCAGTCAGAGCTGAAGAAGCTTCTTCGATGAGAAGTGAAATGACTTCAATGGAAAAACAGAAAATCCAGTTGCCTCTTGTAAAAGCACCCTGGGGACAACCATGACCTAGATGACTAAGAATCTCCACAGACTTATAGGGACATTTTTGAGATATTTTGTAAGGTATAGGTCATTAGCTATATAGGTAAACATCTAATTCCCACAGCACCATTTTATGCCTAATGATATTTATCCATGTAGTAGGACTGTACTGCTATTATCCTTCACTTTGTTCCTGTTACCATTTCCTATTGGTATCTTATATTTATCACTTTGTTGTTTGTATTTTGTGATTTATGATTGTATCTTATGATTTATGATTTATTACTTTGTTGTTTATATATATGGTGAGAGTTGATGCTTGTATGTACACTATATGTTTATGTGTACACTGAAAGCTTATGCACCAAAGACAAATTCCTTGTTTGTCCAATCACACTTGGCCAATAAAGAATTCCATTCCATTCCATCCCATCCCATCCCATCCCCAGTTGAAAGGCAAGTGTCCTGTTTAATGTTCAGTAACAATTTGTTACTCGTTCCTGGTAAACTAACAGTAATTACTCATTAATCATCATTAATAAGATGATTGTTTGCCATCTTCAAACCAAGAGATAAAATATTAACTTTATTCTATGTCTATTTTGGAGATAGAAAGAGAAATAATATTACAGGCAGTCCTCATTTTGTGATGACCCCATTCGGTGACCATTGACAGTTACAGTGATGATGAAAAAGTAACCAGTTTGTAAAGCAATGAAAAACTGAAGTAAGATGGTAAACATAGCCACTGTTACATTTAGTGACTGATTTGCTTAATGACTGAATTGACAGTTCTAATTGTGGTCACTAAATGAAGATTACCTGCATAGATATTCAGTTTAATAAATATTTCAAATAAGTTAACTTTTATTTTCTTGATAAATATCCCATGTGTTGCAAAATTGCTACTCCATCATAATTTTGCAACTTTCTTCTTCCTGCAATTTAGTTCATTCAAGTGCTAATAATAATTTATAAAGCAGTGGTAGGAACATATATCCCTATATAGTCTACCCTATGTTTTCAGTTTACACTGCTGAAATTAGTTGGCAAAATGACTACTTTGGGGTGATATAATTTCAAAAGAGTCCAACATTACCTTTGTATGCACTCTGCATATTTTTCTTCAGGAAGGAGGGAAAAGTATAAAGAAATGAATTCTTTATGCTTCTTGCTAATCACCTAATTAATTTCCTGCTTTAGGTAATCCCCTTTTTAACAGCTTTACTCTTTGAACAAAACTGTAAGGATCATTTTCTTATCAGTCTGCAAATATTATAATTGTTTAATAGGTGCCTTGTGAGCTCTGTCTTTCTTTGTGCCACTTAGATGCCACTACATAAATTAACATAGATCACATTAAATTAACTTTAAAATTGTTGTTGCCTCATAGCAACTTTGGAAGCTTCTCTGAGTTTTGTGTGTGTGTGTGTGTAGAACACCTTTACAGTTTTGACAGGTATTTAAACATTGTCTTCTCAACGCTATTGTGGTCATGATGATCATAAAAACAAAATTAAACAGTAGCAAAATAGAAAGATAAATACTGGAGGATAGGTAGAAAACCTTTAAAAGAATGAGTTTCACTGTCAAATTCCACTGTAAATATATTTATTTGAAAGTTGCTTGTTTTAATGAAAAATAGCTTGGCTAAAAGGGAAAAAAAATGGAAGAATAAAAAATAAAATCCATAGTAAAACATTATTTTCATTGAGCCAACTTATGATAGCTAGTATGTGATCCCTTAAAATCTCTTCACCACAGAAAAACCTGTAAACAAAGCCAAATGGCTAAAAATCAAGCCAATCCCATATTTTGTTATACACTATTCCAAAAACTGAATTTGTTCCCTTCAATTTTGAAAATTATTAAATGAAGAATCACCACATAAAATGCTGGCAAACTATAGTTGTTATATAGGATAAGTTCTGTGCATTTCTGGTGCAGAATTTAGCTAATTTTCTTCTGTTTTTCTGTTTTTTCCTTTTTCCTTCTCCTTTTTAAGGGTAGGCAGTATTATTGGGTAGGAAGGAATCGGCATCTTGGGCAGCCAATTTTGCATAACATAAAACAGACTGCAGATTATTCATTTAATTTATGGTCTTTGTATACTTTATTCCCTGGGATGTCTCAAACATTTCTCCAGCTAGGTATCAACCATATGTAATCCTGTATCTAGAAAAATCTGTAAAAATCTGTAACTCTAAAAAGAATAAAGTTATGGGAAGAGAATACTGTAATATTTTGTGCAGAAAACTTTTCCTTTCTTTTCCAGCATTTACCTGCTAAATTTTCTTCCCCTGATTGTTCACTGTTGGAGAGAGCAAGGATATGTCACTATGAGAGAGATTAACAGAGTTTATGCATAGAGAGAGATTAGTAGTTTAAAGAATAAAGGAGCTACAATCTAAGCAGACTGACACATATCCATAGAAGGAATAAATTTATTCTGTTTTGTAGTGTATCTGTAACAGCACAAGGAGGACTGGATTTGAATATTTATCTGAGTGTGTGCTGTCAGAGATAGAAGTCAAAAATGGAAGTGATGAAATATGCAACATAATTTCATAACACATTGTCAGGCTGCTTGCATCAGGCTGCGAATACATCAAAAAAAAAAAGAGTCTGCATGATGATATCATCATCTGGATGTTGTCATTTTGAAACTCACTTGATTGGCTGCAGATGGCTATATTTTCCACAAGGCTTTCTTTCCAATGAAGAAAAAGCACTGTACACATTCCTCAGAAGCAACCATAATTAGTTGTGCATTATTAAATGCCTTGGAAAAGAAAAGGAAGATTTCAATTTCATATTTTGGTCATGAATGTAATTGCTAATTTTAAGAGTTACTGCATTTAATATGCATCTGGTCTGAGATCACTTTGAAGTAATAGATACTTCTAGCAAAGAAAAGCAAATTGAAGATAAAATGCAGGATGTAAATAATGGAAGAAATCACATAAACTTTCTGAATGGCAAAGATTTCTGCAGACACCAAACTCTGACACTGATGATTTCCAGAGGTTTCATTTTATTTCATAACATGTATATGGCTTTATGCAGTAAAGTTTTCTGCATATGGCTTTATGCAGTTTAACCTTCAAGCTGAACATAGTAATTATAACTTAAATGGTAGTTTTCTTTAACACTTGATTTCTGATACAATGTGATATTGACTATTGAATTTAGATTCAGTCATGTATCATTCAGGCCAACAACATTTCGGTATTTCCAAAACTCATAGTTTTCCCCTTAAAATGGAGTCCAGATCACAAGATATTTGAATTCTTGGTTTCCGGTTTCGCGTGGCTTCGGGGCAGCAGGAATTCGCGACTGCTCGTGATTCCTGCTGTGCTAGCCGCCGAGGTACCCCCGATCCAGATGGGTCAGGGGGATATGGCTGCCCTGTAGGGACAGCTGAAGAAAGAGGGGAGTCGGACAGGGGGTTGGGGGTGTCGCAGACCCCCTCCTCCTCCGGAAAAACCCCTTTTTCCCAAGGCGGTGGAGCGGCGGTCAGCAATGGCCGCCACAAAGAAGCCAGCAACCGGGTAAGATTGCGCTGGAGGAAGTAGGAAGAGTGAAAGTGCTGTCTGAGCCGGGTCAAGTAACATCTTTCAAATTTGTTGGAACTGAGCTGTTTGAGTTGCTGGAGGATACATTGTATCCCTAAGAAGATCGAAAGCGACGGAGAAGCTGTTAAAGGGAACTTTTTTTTTTTTCTTCACTCTCCCACCCCATGGAAAAAGCAGATATGTTTGGACATATTGGACATTGAAAGTGAATTATTCTGAAAGTTGAAGCTAAGGGACAAAAGGGTTTCTGGACATTGAAAAACTTAAGAAATTGGAAAACCCTTATTAGAGGTATGGATTTCTGATTATTTAAAGTTGATATTGCAAGTGGGAAGGGAGAGAAAAAAAAATTGGAGCAGAAGCTGAAAAAGGAGGAGATTGCCTAGAATCCCAAAGAAAGGTATATGGTAATTGGACCTCTTTGATTAAACATTAACCCCAGAAAGAGAAAGAGAAGAAGGAAGAAAAGTATTAATTTTTGGAACTTTCTTTGAATTATTTTTGATTAAAAATACTTGTGGTTGTTTTGGGAAAAGTTTCTCTTTTCATGATGGCATCGCTTGTGGATGAACTAAAGATTGAATATCAAAAATATAAAAAGGAAGATACTTTGGGCACTTTGTTTCAATTCTTAGAAATGGCGTTATGTACTTATGAAAAGTTGACTACGCAGCAGAAGGACTGGGACAAAGAAGAAGAGGAAGAAGAAGCCATCTTTGATGAACAATGGGTTCTTTCCGGGGAGGAGGAGAAAAAGGATAAGAAAAAGAGGATTTTAAGAATTATAAAAACAACCAAAGAAGAGAAAAATGAGCGGAAAGGTGGAGGCAAGGTTAGAAAGCAAAGGAAAGGGAGTAAGAAAAGGGAGGAGGAAAGACAAAGGGGTAAAAAGGGCAAGGAGAAGAATAAGCAAGAGAGAAAGGGGGGGAGGAGAAGCCTCAATGGAGGGAAGCAAGATCTAAAGAAAAAAAGTTTATTCAGAGACAATGGGTGAATTTAATTGAGGATAAAACAGGGATTCTGGAGGGTACATAAGATTGTGTTTTTTATATGTGTATTTAGAGTATAAAATTCATTGTGTAATTTTAGAATCTATTAAACAGAATCCCAAGAAAAATTGTTATATGAAGTACTTTTAAGTTAGGGTAATGAGTCATAGACGTTACTCCAATTGGTGTATAGGAGAAGTATAATAAAAGAAAAAAGATGAATGGATAGTTGGAAATAGAACAGAGAAAGAATATTATTGAAAATGGCAATAAGATATGAAAGGATATATAAAGGTTTTGTTATGTTTTTTTTTTTTTTTTGGATTTTGTATATTGAAAAAAGGCAAAAAAAATTTAATTAATAAGAAATAATTTGGATGAAAAGGAGAAGTTGGGATAAGATATGAAGTTAAATAGATAAAGTATTGATACTATAATTTGGAATTGTTATGTTCTATTGGTTTTCTTCTTTTATTATTTTTTCTTAGAAAAGAACTTATAAGCTGTTATGCCTTGTGCATTGTTTATATAAAACTGATAAAAATGGTTTACATATATATATAAAAAAAGAAAATGATAATAAGATATGGAAGGATATATAAAGTGAATATGATGTTTGAATTTGTGTCTGTGTGAAGAGTTTCAACCCGGGATCAGACAACCTTCAGAAAAGATCTTTTAGTTTTGTTTGTTTTACTGTGTTTTCTGTAAAATTAATAAAATTTGTTTAAAAAAAAGAAAAAAAGAAAATGGTAATAAGATATGGAAGGATATATAAAGGTTTTGTTATGGGTTTTTTTTGTATATTGATAAAAGGCAATAAAATTTTAATTAACAAGAAATAATTTGTATGAAAAGGAGAAGCTGGGATAAGATAGGAAGTTAAATAGATAAAGTAAATATTGATATTATAATTTGGAATCATTATGTTCTATTGGTTTTCTTCTTTAATTATTATTTTTATTATTTTTAGAAAAGAATTTATAAGCTGTTATGCCTTAATTGTTTGTGCACTGTTTTTGTAAAATTGATAAAATTGGTTTATAAAAAAAAGAAAAGAAAATGATAATAAGACATGGAAGGATATATAAAGTGAATATGATGTTTGAATTTGTGTCTGTGTGAAGAGTTTCAACCCAGAATCAGGCAGCCTTCAGAAAAGATGTTTTAGTTTTGTTTATGTTTTGTGTTTTGTATGTTTATGAAAGGCAATAAAATTTAATAAGCAAGAAATATAATTTGGATAAAAGGAGAAGTCTGGATAAGATATGAAGTTAAATAGATAATGTAAATATTGATATTACAATTTGGAGTTATTTTATATGTTCTATTGGCTTTCTTCTTTATATTTTTTTTTTTTTTTAGAAAAGATTTTTTAAGTTGTTATGCCTGGATTGTGTATTGTCTTTTGTAAAATTAATAAAATTTGTTTTTTTAAAAAAAGATATTTGAATTCTTATCAGATATATGAGCTATTCAACCAAATTGAGCAAACATTATATAAGAATATGGAATGGACTAGATACACACAATTATGAAAAAAACTATGTATTTTTAAAGATATTGGCACAGTATTCATATAGATTAATTAAATCCTATTTAGGCATTAAGAAACTCTCAGGATCAAGGTATCACTACCAGTTAACATACATCAACAGGATGGATGGAAAGACAGACAGACACGTAGGCAGGTGACAGAATGTTATAGTAGTTCTCTTCTTTTCTCTGAAGCTGATCCCAGTTGGTGTTGTGTAGGAACTTCATTCCTTAGGCCTCTCCAATGTGGGCTGCATCAAATTTTATTCTCTCCCCACTTTTTTTCAATATCTACATGAAACTCTTGGTGAAGTCAACCACTGGTTTGAGATTCATATTCTTGGTATGCTGATGATACCCAATCATATCTTTAAAGCCCTAATCATCCAAGTGAGAACACCAGAGGTCTGTCCTAATAGCATGAAGCTAGGTGGAATTGGATGAGGAATAACCAACTCTGAGTCAATTCCACAAGATTCAGTAGCTGTGGGTGTTCGGATCACACAAATCTGAACTATTCCATCTTTGATCTTGGATGGGGGCAGGGGACACTCCTCTCTTCAAGATTGGATGACAGGGAATTCAAAATGCACACTATGAATCACTCATAAAGGCTAGTCAAAGCATTGAGGATATGTCAAGTACCGCATAAATATTTATAATGTAAAGAAATGCTAACCTGAATGAAAGTATATTGCATCTATTTTCTTCTATTATGCTTCTAAGGATTTCCTGCAATACATTTATTAAGAGAAAAGGAAGCATGTAAGGTTGAGTGTTTGTCAGCAAGTCAGAAAGGCAATGAGCATGACCAACAAAATAGCCTTATAAGTGGTTGATAAATGAATCTTGCACTGTTTTGTGTTTGAACAAATTATAAATATTGTAATCCAGACTTGAAAAAGCTAAAAAAAGTAGTGAATTATTCAAAACATATTAAAGAAGATCAACAATGAGAAAAGAAATGGGCAGTAACCTTATGGGAGACAAGATACA